>JAJIYU010000747.1:0-44667 GCA_030144865.1 Tinospora cordifolia | reverse complement strand
TAGCTTACAGTAGCAAACAAAATTATTTATTTTAACATAAATTTTAGTTAAATTTTAATCGTTAATTTATTATCATAAGTTTTACATCAAATTCAATAATAATAATAATAAAATCTCATGATCCGTGGCAAGATCCAGTAACAACAATTATTTAATTATTTTGCATCCAATGACATACTATTTTTATTTGTGTGTCTATCTTACTACTTTTATTATTATTATTATTATTATTATTATTATTATTATTATTATTATTATTATTATTATTGGCGTTATATTGGCAATATTTATACAAATATTTATTTATTAATATACTAAAAGATGGTACCTCATTTAAAATGTGGAAGGACTTCTTTGGACAAACCTCTCAATAAAGATTTTTAGACAAGAAGCAAGTGTGAATAATGTCATCAAACTTATAGACTTAGTACTAAAACATTGAAATTTATTCTTCTTTGCCAATGCTTAACTTAATTAGTATTATTTTATCTTCAAAATAGTTTGTTCTAAATAAATTAAAAAAAAAAAAAAAAGAAATGCATGCAATCTAAATATATTTGATATGAATGGAAGTATTATTAGTAACATAAAGAGCAACAAGGAGAACTACCAAGTATGAGGAAGAATGAAAGTGAAGATGAAAGTTATCTATCTTGCCATGCCCAACCCTGATTATGCCTTAGTGTAAGCTGAGAGAATCACTACTAATTTAATCTTGCTTCAAATATATTTTAGTTGAGAGAGGAAAACTCACAAATGCTTAACAATGTCTTAAGTTCAAAAAAATTAGTCTGTCCAAAAGTTATAAAAGATATTTTTTATTAACACAGGCTGGGTTGAATAAACGTGACTCGATGCCTCTTAACACGTCCCTTAACGAGTTGGGTATGCAAAAAATATGTTAGAAGGACTTTCACGTTTATGGCCATGCCAGTAACTCAAACAGTAATTAATCTCAAAATATGTGTAAAATTAGCCTACGAATATACTGTGAAAACCCTAAAAAAAAATCTTTTAAAATATAGAGAAACCAAAAACCAAAACAAAATTAAGATTAGTGATCTATTTACTTGCCAATTAGTGATTAGCAAAGTAAGCCAAATTTAAAGGTCATCTTTAAATAAAAATAACAGAATTAAATTTTAAGTGTTCTTTAGTGGAAAAGGTCTATTCTTTCGCCCTTGTCTTAAAAACTACTTCCAAACTCAAAGGGGTTCAACCGGCGCATGAAAATATCACCACAAAATAAATAAATAAAATTGAAAAGACTTGTATCTACACAAAATGGGCAACGTTTTTGGATGCTGGGTATACAATTTTTGAGAAAAAATTTGATAAAATACATGCTGGATGGTGGACCTACTTGTCTTGCAGTACTTGTGTCTTCATCTTCACCAGCAACCGCCAAAAAACCAATCGCCATGCTTGATTCCTTAATAATTTTGCACACCTAGATGATCATATTCCTCTGATCATTTAACATTTCAGTTCCCTTTCAAAACTCAATATCTAAAAAACTAAGTATATTTCAAACAAAAAATTTAAAGAAATGGAGTCCTCAATATGAATCATACATGAACCCACTCTCCTTTTTCTATATTATCTTGGGCGAAATTCATGTTCGAAATGGTTTTCCATCTATATATATATATATCAACTATTTCTTATAAAATATCATAGAAACAAAATAATAATAAGTTGGCCAGTTTTGATTCCTCGTGTGCATTAATAAATTCTTGTACCATACCCATTAAATGATTTTGTCCCTAGCCAGAATGTTGGTAGAGACCAATTCCTCTAGTATGTAGCTTGCAGCACCCAACTATTATCTCATCGACGAACAAGCTATTTGTCCATAAAAATGGCACCCCTAGATAATGTTCTTAGTTCAGATTTATACCTTGGAAAAGGCACAAGCAGATAAAATTTGAAGTCTTAACTTCATAGTCTCTATAGTCTCTCTACCGAATCACTTGACCAATACCTTTGTCCAATTATCCCAAGTATAACTACAGTCTTCAAGACACATTGTCTTCTTCGGAGCCAATTCTCATGGATACCCAGGAACGGCTATAGATGTCTCACCGTACCTGATACCTACCTTCCTCCACACACCCATCTGTCCACCCGTCCCCTGAGGATCAACTAATAAATTACTAAGTACCTCAACGAGGTCCAAGCTTTTGGAACACAAGGAAGACACTTCTGAAGCTCTAAAAAAGTTCCTTAGAAAAGGAATAACCAGATGAAATTTGAACTCCTAACCTGTTAGTCTCTTCACCTTCTAATGAAATTTTAACTCGGAATGACTTAAAATTGGGAGAAAGCCAAAGTATTTGGATTTCAAGGATTTGTTATTTGATCCATACAACAATGCGAAGTTATAAAAAGTTAATTAGTTTTGAAAATTTTTTTTCTACTTCAAAATAATTCAATTTATATGTAGATTAAGTTTTACAGAAAATAGAATACTTCTCATATTCCCTCCTATTATTCAACCTGAACCGTATATATACAAATTAAGGGACGTATAAGCCTGGAAAAAATAAATAAAAAAAAAATAAACGCCATCCAAGCATTTAAGAAGTTCTGCAAATTTTGTGTAATAGCCATTAAAAAAGCTAATCATCTCTATTACTAAAATCTTCACTGGAAGGAAAGCGGAAATTCTTATTGAAATTAAAATGAAACCCACAAAAGAAATAAAAAATAAAAAAAGATTCAGTGTCCAACAGTTGCCCAACAGCATCCCAAACAGAAATCTAAGCTGAATAGATTATTACATCATGAATCTCACTGGTCAAAAATAACTATTTCTTGGGCTTCTCTGATTACTTTGCATGAAGAAAATATCAGTGTTCTTTTATGAAACCATGTATATGTACACACAAACAGTGGAACTAATAATAACTACTTAATCCATGTTAGAAATAACCTTACAGAATTTCCATGAGAACTGTGAGCTTCCAGATGAATTCTGGTACATCTGGTGATCACCATAATCCAATAACATGATTTTATGCAAAGAGAATTGAGAGAATCATATTAGAAAGTAGACAAAAAGGGAGAGGGAATTGCATGTGTGTACCTTACGAATTAGAAAGGCAAAAACTAAAGTGAAAAGAGAGGGAAGGAGAGAGGGATGAGTTCAAAGAGAGTTTTGAAGATGATTGGAGATATTGACGCGGCTCAATCCGATTACATGGCTATAATCCCATCTAACCTTGTCTTCAAATTGAGGCGCGCCAATACCTCCCTCCCTTCATCATCAACCAAACCCATCAAAGATTCCTTCTTCTTCTGATGAAAAGCCCATAGAACAAACCACCCTCCAAAGCGCTTCATGTAACATGCTTCTTCTCCATCATTGACTGATAGACAGAAAAACGAAGACTGTTTCTTAGGAAGTAGAAATTAGATGATTGTTTCTCCAGCCCAAAGACTGGTATATAATTGCCTTTCTAAGAGATTCATGTGGGGGTTTTTCTGATACTGAATACTTGGGTTTATTTAAAGGGGAAAGAAGTTCAACAAGGAGAACAAGATAGAGAAAAGAAGAAGATGAGAAGGGTTGTTGGAGATAGTAAATGAAAAGTTATGAGACAAAGCATTAAAGAGCTCCAAATGAAATGAATGAACCCATATGATATGAAACTTTTATTTTGTACCAAGCGGTGTTCCTTAATGGCAATAAGGCCTTTAAAAGTGGAAAATCCAGATGAGAAACTACAGTGGGTCCATTAAAAGTTATTGTAATCGTGAGATTTTGACTTTTTTTTTATTTTTTTATTTTTTGGAGAGAGTAGTTATTCCGCTTTTTCAACTAAAAAGATGGGGTTATGGATGAATGATCCTGGGATTCTCTCTATGTTAAAAAGAAAATAGTTTTATCGCATAGCATCCCATGAAGCCAAAAGACAGCAGAACCTTTGGAGGATATGCTAAACCACACATGCTTTGTTAAGGAAAAAAAATGAAGTTTGACCCAGTTGGACTTTCTGACTTTTAGTTCTGTTGTGTGACTTTCGCTTGGCTCTCCCCATACCCAACTACGTATTCCAGGAAAAGAAAAAAAAAAAAGCAAGTGCAAGAAAACCTCAACAGTGTTGGTTGATGACAGTGGATGCATTTTAATGAAGAAAGCACCCATTTGATATTAATGACAGCCAAGAGAAGAAGGTAAAAAACAAGAATTTAGATACAATTTTCTGTGTTTAGTTCAGGATTTGGATGTAATATTTCATACATTAAAATTAAAAAAATTGTTCCATTTAAACAAATTTCGAAAACATTTTTTTTTTTAAATTTCAAGGAAAATAAATAACTTTTAAAAAAATTATTAAAACTTGTTTTCCAAATTTTATATTTTTAGATTGTATCTTTGTTTTCAGAAATGCAAAGTTAGTTTCATCAAATAATTGCTATTTTTCAAATTATATACTGAATTATTCATAGAGCCATATTACCCTATTTTTGGAGCACAGAAAAAACCACGCTATAAAAATAATTCTTTTAACGTGCATGCTTTTGCAATTCAACATTATCTCTGAGCGTTTTCATGAAACTCTTTCGCCTGGCTTCTGCGCTTGCCAGTTCATTTAGAAATTCAGTAGACACATTCCAAGCACAGCTCATATGACTTATAACTCAATTGGAAAACTCAAACATTCAATACTACTTTAAAAAAATTATTAATAAAAATAATTAACAACCAAATAATAAATAAGTACCCCCCAAAAAAAAAATGAAGTTCCATCCTAAATAAATCGCAACTCTTGTACAATGATAACATACACCAAAAGGGAGAAGAGGTAATTAAAGTAATGCCTTGTTTCAGATAGATTTTCACGAACCTCCTTTCTTGAGTGACCCGACTAACAAAAATACGCATTGCTTCTAATGAATTTGCATGATTTGAGTCTCTGAGTGGGGCAGAAATATCACATGGGCAACGGTGGTTGCACCATTAATATTGTTTGGTGCAGCTTAAGGGTACCTTTCTGCAGGTGGCTTCTCTTCTCTTTTCATACCCAACCACCATGGCTGCATGGCGTCACCACCACCCATGACCCATTATCCTTTTCTCACTTTCTTTCTCTACTCCCATCATTGATGAACACAGTAACCTCTGTTTTGCCAAATGGCAGGCATGCAGCTAATCAGATCCCACCATTTTGAAAATAAGGGTATCAAACCACATCTGCTTTTGATTATTTTTCAGGTAAGACTAGCAAGTATAGGTAAATCTTTTCACCCTTTACAGTTCAATTTAATGCAGGTCACTCTTAGGGTCTTATGTCAGAAAAGTTACTTTGGTTCTGAATTGGGACTCCTATTGGTGGATCATGCAACTAAAAATAATGATAATAATAATAAGAGCATCTCTTTTAAGGATGCCTTCCTTACTGCTTGAGAAAGATTGCATAGTGTAGGGCCCTGTATTTCGGGATATACCTGCTTTCCACTGGCACAAGGCTATGTATGTAACATAAAGCTTAGCTTTATATTCTGCAAATTTTATATTTGGGCGTTAGTCATTGGACATTTGGCAATCATAAAGTTAACTTGGTATAAAGGATGTGTATAAGAGTAGTCCCTTGGTTCGGATGTAAAGGCTCCATGTTGTCCTAAGCAAATGGACAACATTTCCTTGCCTAGCAGTCAACTTAAACTATAAAGAAGGAGATTAAAGAGACCACTTTAAGAATTTCAATAACCACTGATTATCAAAGACTTGTGTCAAACAAAGGAGCATTGTTTGTTGACCTTAATGCATTAAGTTGATTAACATAATTTTTTGACATTGCCCTCAACAGCAGTGTCAACTAACGACGCGAAAATCTCAATTCAACTCAATAAAACTTTTTCCTAGTTGTAGGGTTACCTACATCAATCTGTTTCTTGAACACCACCCACAAAGTAATAACAAAATAAGGGAAATACTAATTTAACTATTGCAATTACATTCCTTATGCGCAATTGTAACACTCACGACCGTCAAATGAATGGATTGTGCATATCTCAAAATATTTATGTTTTATTTGATAGTTATGAATATTGCAGTTGTATTTTTTATCTAACTGTAGCATCACATTTGCCGTGATCACTTGCAATGTTTAAAGGGCAGAAATAGGAGACGTTTCAAGTTCTATTGAATTTAGGTAATATGACAAACAGCAGAGATTGAAAACAAGAAGCCATGGATGAAATTTGATACTAATGCACAACTCAAAATTCTGTTTTATTTTACAGAGAAAAGAATACAATTTACTAACCACAAAGAGAACAATAACATTCAAATAAGATGACATACCTCTTGTTCAATGACTACCATATGAATGAATTACATACAATATTGCTCAAATAGCAGAAAGACTAGCCCATTTCCCTAATTCATAGGGATCAGCATAGTAATACAATTTGATTCTATTTGAAAGAGACAAGCCAGACGCAATAGGCAGGGCTCTAAAATCAGAGTCATCTTGATCAGCTGGATCATCAGAAAAGGCAGCTATGTCACCAAGAAGTTTGAATGTGATCTGACGAGCCTCTATTGGTCGTGGAAAATCAAAATACATGGGCGTCCCGGCTCGAGCCACTGGCAACCGGTATTCCCCCACGGCAACCAAGTTGTTCGGTTCCTGCAAATTAGTAAAAATATGTTTTAACAGTGCTTTATAATTTAGAAGACTGTACACGTTGCATCAGCTGTACCACTCCCTTGACCAGGAGTGAGACATAGCTTATGTAGTTCTGAGGTTTTAAGATGGAAATAAAACCTTGATGATAGAACCACATCCAACCAGGTCAGGTAACGTAGCAAATGTAATGAAAGATGCAGATTTACTTCATAATACCTGAAGAGCAGACACTTGGATGTATAAAACAGCTGTATATATGTTTCTGTCGTCCAACCATGTTAAAGAATTATCCCAGATATTTTCTTCTGAAAAAGGTGCATGACTAACTCGAGGCCTAATTGCACTGAAAGCATCAATGCGAAACCCAGCAAGCTGAGGTGATGTTGGTAACAGATATTGTTCCAGGACACGATCACCATTCATTAACATTTCAGACTCAATTGGAACCTGCCAGAAAATTGAATCAGAAGATGTATCAAGCCAACTGAACAAAAATTTGACAAATGAAGAAGAAAACCATCAATCAGAAGTGTCATTTTACCTTGAATCGACCAAATTGACGCCCTTTCTCCAACCAAGATTTTACATTTATTTGATCAGATCTTTGGTTTGATCCAAGCCCTAAATCTGTTCTCACAGGGCTTCCAATAACTAATAGCCTCTTGGCATGCAGAAAAGGATCACTATCAGCTGTCCCTCCAAAAGAGGCACGCCGACTAACTGCTGCAAAGGGATTCTCATCTAAAGAAAGCAGATTGTATCCTTTCTCTAAACTAACAGAACTTGAGACATGTCCCCGAAGATGCATACTCACCCAAATGATACGACACCGAACAGGATTTCGGAAAGTGAATTTCAAATGCCTTGGAACCTGATTTGATCTACCAGACTTTTCGTACCCATAAAAATCAGGAGAGGATGAAATGAGGGATTCAACAGACCATTTTCCCATGAATGATCGTTCTTCCTTATTTATCTTATTGCTGGCCCATATTTGCACCTGTACTACCAGTAAATAATGAGATTTGTGCAAGTGCCATAACAGAACAGAGATAAAAAAAAAGACAAGAACATTAGAAGAGGTAGCATCCTTAAAAGTGAATGGAGGTTAACAATACGACAAAAGCAGCAAGAAATGAGAAATACTAAAAAACTGGAGATTGGAAAAGGCAAGATAGCAATAGAAAGAGGGAACAAAACTCCAGCCAAATGTCCAAAGCATTTGGTCATCAGTAAAACTATACAAGTAGAAGAAATTTTCCACTTAAAAACTGCAAGCCAAACTCATCCAAAGTCCTCATGCAGTCCAAGGAGGTCCCTTGGAAGGAAAATACAACTGCCAGCAGCAGCAGGCTACCAGAAAAATTCCAGGGAGCCAAACGCCTCAAAATATCACCAAGTACAGGAAACAGTTGGCCAGAAGTATCCGTGAGTTTACTATTGAAAAGGCATAACCATAACTAAATATTGAAGAACAAATAATCTCTAAGAATTACCTATATGATTTTTTTTTTTAGAAAAAAAAAAAAAGCATTACAACAAAGCCAGCATGACTTATATATGTAATCATCAATTATGAACATGGCCCTTAAGAAGAAGAAAGAGATCACAAGATGAGCACTAAACGATCTGAAACAGAAAATAATTGAAGTTAGTCCAAATGACAGTTTGATTCTACAAGTATGGACTCCCAAAGTTTATTGTTTCCTAACTTCTGTTCTCAATAGTCAATATCAAACAAAGAAAGCTTTTACTGAAAGCGTAAAAGTGCAGGTTGATGCCTTGACATCAACCTTCAATTAAGCATGTGATATGAAGCAGTAACAACATCAGATGGAAATGCATAATTTGGATTAACAGCACTGGATGGAGAATAAACTGAGTTCTGATGCATAATTTTAGATGTCAAGGTGGAAAGAAGTATCCAGTTTTTTTGTTTTTTTCTTGCTTTGATTTTTTTTTTTAAGCGTGTCATAAGAAGTCAAACTAGTATTCTCTTCATGTTCAATTTAACATGATCATGAAGTGGCCAAAAAATAAAAATAAACGATGCTTACTGTAGGACAATCCGACGTCGAATAGCCACATTGACTAACAAGCAACACAACCCCGGAGACATCTGAGAGATTGCCAAGGACAATAGCAAATTCAATACTGCAGACATTAGAGGGAGCTCTCCAATATGATTGTTGTGATCCAGAATTCAGTGGCGCAAGCAATGAAATGGCTGGAGCTGAGCCTGCTGCGGTCTCAACCTGCAAAAAGACTAGTCTAGTTAGAAAATTAGCAATACACAGACATCAATCAGCTTTCTGTGCTAGAAGTCAGAAGTAGAAATAGCCTCTTCGAAACACATCAACTCAAAGGTTGCTATACCGAGTATAGAAGGCTTGCAAATGGATATTCAGCTAATGAGTCTTCCCCGTCAAGTACTTTTTTTAAGGCCTCAACAGCTGTCTGATTATCAGAGATTCTGCTTTTTTCCCGTGAAGAATTCCATGATGAAAGCCCAATAATTTGGTCTAGAGCATTATGTGCAGCTCTGTCTGCACGTGAAGTTCTCCTCATGCTGACCAAGACTCTGACATAGTCCAACATCAAGGCATCAAGGACAACCTCCTTGCAGCATGACTTACAGATAACCCCATCCAGTATGGACGAGTGATTCGTAGAAACTCCATCAGTTTGGCCACTCTGGACTGGAAAGCCACTGTAGCTTGCCACATCCCTCGAGTTAAAACTTGACAGCAGTAGAGCTCCTTTACCAGCACAGCAAGATTTACAAACTTTCCTTTCACAATTTGAACATATCATGATGGATAGCGAAGCTCCTCCAGACATGTCCATAGAAGGGAATTGTGCATTTGACCCTTTCACGTGCCGAACCTCACAGGTGGCACCAAAACAGGCCTCCCCAATTCCAGTAATATTCCAGAAATCTATAGCACCTTCGTCAACTTTCTCAAGGCCAATTTCAGCCGTAACTTTGTCTTCTAGTGCTGCTTGCCCAAGCAATGCTAGACTGCTTGCAACTTTGCATAATCTTCCCACATACGAATCTTCAAGTAATCCATTTGGATCCAAACTAGCAGGATCTATACCAATTGCCAGCAAAGCTCTATCCCTTTCAGCAGCAGAGAGATTCATTCGTAAGCGTTCAATTTCAAGTTTCATGGCTTCTTCAAAATCTATCCCTCCCGGCTGTAAATGTAAAATAAATGGAATATTTGATAGAAAGAAAATTAGAAACAGTTCTATCATCATTTTTAAATCATCACATATTCTTTCAAGATAGGTGAAATTGAATACAGTGAAAAACAAATGAGTTTTTTTGAGAAGAAACAAAACCATAGAATAACAGTTTGCATTAAATTACAACAAATAGAAATCCCCTGATTCCAGCCACTATTTAAAGTGATTAACAAAATAATTGCCAGATTTAAAAGATCATATTTTCCATGTGCAGAGTAATCGAATATGGAAACTAGCGTCGACTATCAAGTCAGAGAAGCTTGAAAACCACAATGATGACAAATTTAAGCCAGTGAAGTATAGTTGAGCCAACTAGAATTTGTGTGTTACCGACCAAGGTTTACTTTAGAAGCATGTGCCATTTTTTCTCCAAGTACGAATCACTCATCCGGTAACAAGGGAGCATCAACTAGAAGAAGAAACTGATCCAAAAACAAAATTGGTTTTACTAACCCAACCGCAACAAATTACCCTCAAACCACAAGTATAGCCTGTGCAATCATCTCTTCATGTGCACCCATAGTAGCACGAATAATATTTATCAATTTGACATGTTTAAGCTACAGACTTATAAAACACTTCAGCAAAAGATAGGAAACTGTATCACCAACACATAAACAACTGGAACTGGGATTTCACATTCTCACCATCAAAGTTAAATATTGATACTAAAGCTAGAAGGTTCAAAACTAGCATGTTATAATCTTCAGAACAAAATAACAAATGGTTAACAGCTGTCGAAACATATAATTTCCTTAAACAAACTGAAGCACTGTGTTCATGCACATTGGTGACACACAAATCCGACAAGAAAAATATCAAGCTCTACAACATTGTTGAGCGAAGGTTTTTTTTCTTTTTTCTTTTTTCTATTTTTCAGAAGCACTGAATCAAGATAAACACCATGACAAGAGTTTAACACATACCGTATGAGGACCTATCAGGGCCCTGACACATTTTATGTAGTGTTGAGTACCTCTCTCTATTCCATCTTGTGCAGAAACAGCCAACTTCGAACCAGCTTCATGATTATTGTAAGCTACAACATCATCATCTAAAAAATCAAGCACATCCCCATCACCAGACCCAACAACTCCTGCCGAACTTGAGAGCTCTATTTGAGAGACCACTTCAGGAAACCCAAAATCTCCAGTCAAGAGATCAAAATTAAGACTAAGAGGTGCATTAGGTTGAGCAGATGAATGCACATTTGTGCTGGATGGATCACAAGCAAATGGATTAGAATCTGAATCACACAAGACAGGGTTGCTCTCTTCCTGATTCTTATTGACAAGATCAGTAAATTTCAAGCCACGGCCTTCCTTGGCAAATATGCTCCTCCAAGGAAGAGAAACACCCAACACCTCTATCTGAAACAATATTCAGTATTAGGATCAGGAAGCCGCCCAATTTTGAAATCCAGTATTGGCATCAGCAAGCGGCCAAATTTTGAACACCAAAATGACATCCAAAAACCATTTAAAAAAAAAAGAAAAAAAAAAGAAAAGAAAAGAAAATGAAAAAGAAAAAAAAAAGGAAAAGGAAAAGGAGCTCCATTTAAAGTATCTTCGGTTGATAGACCCTCTTCTCTCTTTTATTTGAAAACAAACACTAGATATATTTCTCAAAGAATAAAATATCCCTTGCCCGCATAGTAGGAATAAATTATTAGGTTCTAGCCCGTAACAACTCAAAACACAAGATAAACATGATATGACTTGATATACTTAGAACATCAAGAAGCATGTGCAATCAGGTAAAACATGTTTCAAGCAAAAAGCACTAAGCATTAAACTTACAGTTGACTAGATCTTCTAGATATTATGTACCCATTGCCATTGTTGGGAATTGAGAGAGTCATATATTTTTCTCATCTTCTCAACATGTTAACTATGAACGATTCTGATAGAGGAAGACAAAGAATAACTATATGTATAAAAATGAGTCAAATGACCATGATATATATATATATATAACAGAAAGCTTCCCCCTTGATAGAGAAGGCTAAAGAAGTAGATTTATATTCATATATTAAATCTTTGCACCGGGGAAAAAGGACCACCGTGCCAAATACTAATGACTCGTCATACTCTACCCATAAAGCATTTTTTCCAAGTTTCCAAGTAAACAGAGCCAGCTAAACTAATGACTTACAAAGAAAAAGATTTATTGACTGTTGAGTTGAGTAATACTTGCTATCCTCGATCCAAAAAAGCTTTTTTCTTTTTAATCAAATTTCTCAATTAAATGGGGTCAGCTATCCCAGTGACTCCCACTGAATTTTAAAAAACATTAAATTTGGATAAAATAGTTATCTTAAATGAGAAACCTGTCAAAAAATTGACTGTGTGTAGAAACTGACAAGGACCACTTTCTATAAGTTAATGGTAGGAAAATGTAAGGCTCATGATCAGATGCTTCCTGTGATTCTCTTCACTGGCCCACGCATCTAAAAGCAAGTGCTATGTCCGACAACAAAGAACAAAACAGAAGTTCATGCCCTTGATAGTTGGTACAGATGCTAACAAATGGATTACAGAACTAGGACAGCTTGTGCAGGATGGTTAACCCTTGATATAGCCGCCCTATCACAACATATCAAACATTTTAATTAAATTTCACCACTGGTGTTGGCCGAGATTTTAACAGTGCAAAAATATAGTAACCGAATTACATACCAAGGAAACATGCATCTTACTTTTGAAAAGGAAAAGAAGTCAATAAGCTGAAAATAAGGAGCATTACACATGTACTAAAAGGTCAGATTTGTACCTCACCAAGAGTAATAGGTATTTTCCCAGTAACAGCAGGATAAAAAGTAAGTGCCACCACACGGGTAAGAAAGTCCAGCTCTCCCTCCAATTCTTCAAAATCATATAATGGAGAAAAGCCAGGGGTTTCTTGAGTATGACGGCGTGCACCTGCACCAGTGATTGCTGTGTCCTCCGGGCTAACTGGGCCAGTTAATGGTATCAAGAGTTTTGTCCCATTTGAACACTGAGGAATAGAAGCTCCCTGCAGAGGCCAGTCAATAAGTGAAATCAGTTGAGTTTTACAATTAAATAATGCATCATGATGCCTGGAAAGAAAAAGAAGTATTCATATCACTTGGGCACAAACTAGCCTAAAAAAGCAGGAAAGCTGAGTTCGAATCCCACCCCAAGGAGACCATAGAGTTTCAGTTGTGCAAGAACAGGGAGGTTCATTTCCTTCTGAAGAGATTACTCAAATTCTCTAAGAAGCCTAAAGAACTTAGTTAAAAAAGGAGATTCGAGAAATACATAATATATATTAGAAAGTTATCAAAATAAAAGAAAAAAATTAGACAAATAAAGCGCGGAAGAACAGATAACAATTAAGGGTAACAAATAAATTTATTTTCTTAAGTAGAATTAGCATACCTGAGCTTAAAAGCACTTTAGGCAAATAAAAATTTTCAAATGAGAAACAGTATGTAATTTAGGTCTAAAAGATTTGAGTTACTCATGAAATTGCATATTTGCAGTTTTGAATGTTTTTACCCATAGACATGACAATAATGATGCATTTTCAACTTCAAAAGTTCAAATATAGAAGCTGCTAAAACATGGCAATTTAGACGATGAAGGCAAACCCCTTTTGAAAAACTATATGCTAGTTACATGAGAGATAAAGGCAAAAAACTATGAATTGGTGAAATGCCCAGGAATCTGCTTGATAAGGAAGTAAATTATAAGTTTGAATCCCACCCTAAGTGGGTCACTCCCAGTACAGTTCCCCGTTTGTAAGGATATGGAGGTTAATCATTAATGCACATCTTCAAGGCTAGTTGAGTGTGATAAGAAGCACAAATACCCTTAAATTACAAATATTATTAAAAAAACAAACAAAGTGATAAAAAAGGACCTCCAAGACCAAATTAAGTCCATCTAGAGTGCGCCCTGTCTGGACATCAACTGTAGCAGGAAAAGTTGAATCATCTGCACCATGTGAAACTGTGAGAAGAAGATGACAAACGTGGCAAGGCTCACTAAGATAAATATAAACTTCAACCACATTGGCGGCCTGTGGACAAACCTGTCAAAACAATATTTCATGCACTTAAATAAGTAACAAAGTCAAAAGCTCTTGACATTTAAGTTAAAAAGTCCAACAATAAGAAGACTTCTATCATCTTTAGAAAGGTGCAAGGATTTGAAAATGTGTTGCAGTTCTAATGTAAATTTCAGAATTGCAAACCATGCTTTAAACCTTAACCCAACAATGATATACCCATGCACTGAGCATGTCCTTTTTTCCTATAGGCCTTCCCGCCCTCCTTTTCATACTTTCACACATATAAAAGTGTCCTAGCATTTAAGAATAATTTCCCACTATAAATAATTGAATGAACTAAATAGATGAAACATTACAACTATTAACCATCCAATGTGATCTTCGCAATTGAAAGTTGAAATTGAACTTGCTCAAAAAAAGTAAAGGGATACAGATAAAGAAATAGAAGTTGGTTAGTCAACAAATCAAGGAGAGAAATGGAAGGATTTAAGTTCTATATATGCCATGGAACAAAGTGCTAATTGGCTAATTGGCTAATTGCCGAGGACCCCACTCCAAATATTTGATGATCACAAAAGATGTCATTGTTTAATGAAGTTTGCAAGGTTTTCAGTTTATTTATACTGAGGATAAGGTAACAAGCATCCAAACTATGGCAAAAGTTGAAGACCTAAGATTACAACCCAAGATTAAAATTCCTACCAAATGTTTTGGTGGAATACTATAACATAGGGTTGTAATTGAGCCATCTTAGCTTTAACATGCATATCACAGTTTTAAAAATGATATTAAAAAAGCTTACTTAATTTTTGAAGTTAATGGTTATTTATGATTTAAGTGTTTAAGTTCATTTGTATATTGAAAAGTATTTTTGAAGTTAAAAAATGAAGATATTTTAATACTTCAGAAGCATAAATATAAGGAAAAAAAAAGTCGGAAGTTCAGACGACAGGCTATATATGCACAAACTAACAAATTCTGGCCTAAATGACCAGTAAACTTGACAACAATTTGAACTGTCACTTGTATTGACTGGAAGCTGTCTGCAGCCAACTGCATGCTATCAATGCTACAACCCAAACCATTCCCCAGTTGATTGTGTTAAGTTTGCCACAAACTGAACAAGGGGTGTTGGTCTATTAGAAAAGATTATGCTCAATCATAGGTGCAAGCTTCCAAGAATGCTCATACAAGATTTGCATGTATATCATGACCCTCTAACAGTCAAGCCGCCAACAGAGGACCATATATTGAGAGCCCCTAAGCCAATGGAACAGTAACACTGATGAATTTAAAGATATTTCAAATCCTTCTCTCAAGCACCAGCTTCTTTTTTTTTTTTTTTTTTTTTTTGTATGAAAAAACAAGTGTGCTTGTATTAGACTATTAGTAAGCATCGCCAACTTTCAAATTTTCAAATTCCATACAAATTGTACACAAGTTTCTGAGCTGTAACTGTACAAACCCTAGGCTTTGTTAAAGCAATTAAATTGTTCTCAAAAACATCGACCATCCTCAATCATTAAACATTAATTTAATAAATAATAAGGGGTAAGAATACAAGAGTGATCCATGCTTTACACTTTAACTATTTCTTAAGTTGTTTCATAAGAACAAGCTCAATCTTGCTCATCCTATTCAAGTAGCCAGTTGACTACTAAAAAGATCCTAGTGAAGGAATGGTGATTGTACTGATTTGAGCCTCAATTGTTGAGCAAGATAAAGTTAGTAGATCTGGTGAAAATCTATCTTGGACAGGGAATCCAAGTTGTGGATGTTAGGAAGGGGGTTGCCAAAATCTGAATGACATTAAAAAAAATTAAAAACCTATGTATTGTTTATAATTATATATTTGATCATTTAATTTTCAACACCCACAACAAGTTACAGTGACTTTGGGAAGCAAATAAAATCATAAACCCAGGCCATCATAAAAATAATATAGATCAATTTCTGACACCGAAATGGAGTTTAATATTCCAATCACAATGTCCTCAAGTCACAAGCATACAATATCATATGGCCATATGTCTAATCTTATGGATAAATAGATTTGCTAATCAAGAAAGCAAGCATCTAATGTGTTTAGTAGTTAACATATATGCCTGCATAATAAAAATGGAAAACAAAAACAAAAAACACAAAGACGCAGCCTCATGTAACAAAGGATTTATTTGACTGCTTTCTGGGTGCATATTCAAAAAAGTAGTAACTAATAACTCAAACAAACAATTATGTTTCTCATGACAAAGAAGTGCTTCCTACTAAGAGAAAATGAATGGCGCTGTTCAAAATAGGCATGAAAACATTCCACCTGAACTTAAAAGGAGAGGGACAAAAGATCAATATAAAGAAGAGATTTAGATCAACAACTATTACAATAACAATAGGCATGAAGGCTGCAAGATCACTGAGTTCCACAGAAATGGAAGAAGATACTTGAGGAAAAAAGGGTAACGTTTGGTCATTCCAAAAAAAGGATGGCCTCCTATACTTACAGGAGCAGAGAAATATCACAGAACTTTTACTAGGATAGTGAAGATTCTTGGTGGTCTTGCGAGGAGTATAATAGTACCCAGTGAAGGCCTGGGATCAAACTGGCACACCTTCACTTCATGGTTGAAGGAGGTGTTCAAATCAGGAGGCCAAGGACACGTTGAATTGAAGAGCTGCAAAACACATGGATAATGAAAAGGAGCAGAAGGATTGGAGCAAAGATAAAGTGATAGCTAGAATAAACGCAACAATAAGCAGTGGAGATGCTAGAAGGGACGTCCCCCGGATTATTGGATGACCTACCTTCCTCACGATTTTGATTGATGAATCTGCACTATTGTGGGCTAAGAACAGCAAGGAAAAACAGGACATTCTGGAAACCTTTTGATCATCCAAAATGGAGGTGAGGCAATGGACCGATGAGATTCAATGGGAAACTCCCACCATCAGTTGCAATAAATAATGGATGGGTGTCATTGGGTTGCCTTTTGCTTATTGGATTACCATAGTATTCAGTAAGATAGGAGGAAAATTGAGAGGATTATTGAAGATTTGCGAAGATACAACAAAAAGAAAACTCAAATATTTGAAGGTGGAAAAGATTAAAGTCAGAGGAAAGCAAAACGATTTCTACTCGACCTTAATGGTGGTGTTCATGGGCAATGGAGCACTTGAACTCCTGTTAGTGAGGATGAATGAAGATCGGAAGGAAAAACCACTATGGAAAGGAGTTGAAGTTTTCTGGCAAAAGGAAAGGCATGAAGATGACAACCACAGACAAGATGCAGTCACCGAAGAACGTAGAGCACCACAAACAGAGGGGACCATGGAATCAGGAGGGAAATTGTCCATGCCAGTAAAGAAGCTTCCACAGGGCAGGGAAGCGTCCACGAGGCGAGGAGAAGCTAGGACTCTTTCAGCTGAATCAGCACACATACCAGGAGAAAGCATTCTTAGATGGCGACATTAATGATAGAATAAATAAAATAAGATAACAACTAGGTAGAAGGAGACAAAAAAGAAAGGAAAATGATAGGGAAGATTGGCATGGGCCCTATCAAGGCC
Organism: Tinospora cordifolia; assembly: GCA_030144865.1. NCBI lineage: Eukaryota > Viridiplantae > Streptophyta > Magnoliopsida > Ranunculales > Menispermaceae > Tinospora > Tinospora cordifolia. Next base: position 27,178 of record JAJIYU010000747.1, on the reverse strand, counting down.
CAGAAAAAGGCGTGTGGGCTGACCAAGATCACATGGAACGGATTGGAAGTTAATAACAATAACACCCAAATGAGCACGATATTCTCCAGCAATCTAATGGACACAGCAAAAACCAGCAAAATGAAACATGACCTCACGACAAACACACGTGGATCAGGGAGTAAGGCCAATAACCTGGAGCAACGTCTACTGGATCGTACCTCTTTTAAGAGTGGAGAGATATTATTCTCTCAAGAGGAGATGATAGAACAGAGGAATCAAAGAATGGCCGGAAAAGGGGTGATATCCACAGGCGAGACTGAGGTAGAGTGAGTCGTGGAGAGGAAGCACAGACACTGACCAATGCAAAAATCCAAGAAGCTGATGAAAAGAGAGCGAGACATCACACAGGCCATCAACATGGCAGCACAAAGGGTGGAAGACGGATACAATGATTGCTGCAAAGACAATGAGATGTTAAGGAAAGGTAGGGGAGACAGCAATGAAGAGAGTGGTATGCTTTCCACCACAGAGGGTGACTCATCTTCAACTGAAGCAGCAGAGTCAAAAGATATGGAGATAGGCCCCGAGACAGTGTTCTTAAAACAAGAAGAAAAGGCGTGTGAGCAGATCCAACAGTAAGAGAATAAGATCGCGTGCACCTACCAACGCAAGCAAAAAGAGAAGGAAAATCAGGTCAGTCCTAATCCTAGAAGAGACGACGGAATGAGAGAGGAAAGGATGAGTTTCGAGGAAGAAATAGAAGAAGAAAGGGAGAGGCAGAGACAAGCACAGCAATTCCTAGCCGATTATCTAAGGAAGATGGGGCTGGAGGTATGTAGGATCCAGAGGAAACAAGCAATATGAGTAACACAGCCAGGTCAGAGACAGGCAAAGAAATTGCAAATGAAAGGGGGTCAAAAAGGGATAATTATGGTGCAAGATGAGGATCTTGTCATGAAACATGAGGGGATGTGGATTTAGCAAGAAGAGAGTGCTCATAAAACATACCATCGAAAAAGCAAGAGCAGATATAATCCTACTCCAAGAAACTCAAAGAAGACACGTAAACTGCTGGTCAGGAGCTAACTTTGGAGATCAAGTCAAGACACAAGGGATGGACCTACATGCCATCTGATGGAGCAACAGGAGGCATCAAAGCTGCATGGGATACTAGAGTGCTTGAGGTTCCAGAAAGTATTATAGGGGAATACTTGGTGGCAGTACTAGATGGGCGGCATAATGAAGAAAAGTGATGGCTAACAGCAGTATATGGACCTGATTCGGCAAGACTAAGGCAAGGATTTTGAGACAAATTGGCAGGACTTTCGTCGGTATGTGGCAACAGTGGGTATGTAGCATGAGACTTATGTGGAGGAAAAACTCAGTAGTAATAGCTTGACACACAGTATGCAGGAGTTCGATCAATTGATCAATGAAAGGTGCCTTAAAAATCCCCCCATGGCCAATGCACGCTTTACCTAGTCGAACATATAGATTTCTTCCTCACTTCAGAATGGGAAAGCTCATCTCAGCAGGTTAAAGTGGAGACATTGCCAAGAATAACATCAACCAATCGATCCATTCTACTTGATTCACACAATGTTCAATGGGGACCAGCCCACTCAGGTTTGAAAAATGAATGGCTATCACACAAGACCATTAGTGCAGTGCTATAAAAATGGTGGTTGGAAAACGGGTTGTATGGCCGAGGATACAGATTCATGTTGAAGCTGAGAAATGTGAAGGAAAAGATATAACAATGGGGTAGAAAAGTGTCCGTTCTACAAGGAGCAAGAGGACATTATTGAAGGTTTTGGATCAGCTTGAAGAAAGAATTGAATGGTCGGTTGAAGCGGCTACATTCAGATTGCTGTACAAGGCAAGGCATTTCGTGAAAGAGAACAAAATGGCACTACAGAAATAAAAAATTAGCTGGCTAAAAAAAGGGGACTGCAATTCGAGGTATTTCCACAAACTTTTATCACATAAAAGAAGCATGAATACTATTTTAAGAATAGAAGGGGAAAATGGAATCATTTTGGAAGAAGAGGAAGAGATATCAGGAGTGGTAATGGAAATTCTTTGAAAACCTATACTTATGCCACAAAGAAGTTAAATGGTGTGTGGACGGCTTGGATTGGAAAGAGATTGCACAAATGGATAGAGAGAGACTAGAGGACCAATTCACAGCGGAAGAGATAAGGACGGTTTCCCAATGGCATTTTACCAAAAATCATGGAAGTTCTGAAAAGAGATCTAATGAAGGTCTCTGAATAGTTCCAGAATTCGGGGGTAATTAACATAAAGGTAAATGAGATGTTCATTTGCCTAGTACCTAAAAAGTCAAAATCATGTAAGTTGTGTGACTATCAACCAATCAGCTTCATGTCAAGTCTATACAAGATAATTGTCAAGGTACTGTCCACGAGAATACGATCAGCTTTGCATACCACAATCAAGGAGACGCAGTCTACTTTCATACGGGGGTGACAAATCTAGATGTGGTCCTCAAAGCCAATGCAGCTGTTGAGGAGTATCATCGAAGGGGTAAGAGAGGAGTAATATTCAAAACAGACTTTGAAAAGGCATATAATTCAGTAAAAGGCCTATGACTCAGTAAGTCAATTGGGGCTTTCTAGAGTTTGTGATAAGGAAGTTGTCAATTATAGTCAATGTCAAGTCAAGGGAAAAGTTTATGGCAAGTAGAGGATTAAGATTTGGTAACCCACTGTCACCATTCCTGTTCACTGTGGTTGCAGATTGCATAACTAAGCTTATCACATGAGCGAGAAGTGTAAAATCCATTGAAGGATTCTACTCGGGAAAGGAAAAGATCAAAGTCTCACATATATAATGCACAGACGACACCTTGCTATTACTAAAGGGAGAAGAAGAAAATTAATGGCAGCCCACCACCTAAAAAGATGCTTCAACAAAATGTTAGAACTAAAAATAAACATGGAAAAAGAGCCAATTGCGGGCATCAACATGGAAAAAGATCTTATCCTTAAGATAGCCAACAAAATAGGAAGCATAGTGGGCACATGGCCAATGAATTATTTGGGTCCACCACTAGGAGGAAACTTGAACCGAAGGAGATTTTGGTACTCCATTATTATCAAAGTATCAAGCACGCTAGAAGGTTGGAAGAGGGTGTTTCTATCTAAAGGAGGTAGACTAACCCTTACTAAAGTTGTGTTCTCGGCCCTACTAACATATTAGTTGTCGCTTTTCCAAATTACAGAAGGGTTGGCTAACTTAATCGAGAAAAAGATGAAGGCCTTTCTTAGGCAAAAGAACGAAGGAAAGAGAGCATCGAGTCTGGTCAAGTGGGAGAAAATACAACAATCGCTGGCATCCAGGAGATTGCAAATAAGAAATATAAAGAAGAGAAACATGGCATTCAGTGGCTAATGGGTATGAAGACTAGCTAAAGAACCGGATGCAGTATGGGTAAGGGTCATCATAGGCAGCATATGTGTAAGCACCCTACCCTACGAATTTGAGGTTTGAAAAAAGGAAACTGAAAACAGCAACATATCACAGTCCATGAAAATTTATTTCTCTTTTAGAAAGACAGGTAATCGGGCATATCAGGCCAAGGATGGGTAAGAGTCAACCCTTTCACTTTTGGGAAGATCCCTGGCTAGGTTCATCATCCCTATCAGAAAGTTTCCCTCTGTTATACAATCTGTCCACTGAAAAGAACAAGGTGGAATCCACCGATAATGAATCAATAGCTTGGAACCTACACTTCTCTAGGATTCTTTCTGATAGAGAGCTACAGTGCCTCCGGGGACAATTGGGAAGGCTCCAACAAATCCAATTTTCCCAATCCAAGGACCATCTATGCCAGACCAGTACATTCTCAGCTAAGTCTCTTCTCAAAGCTATATGACCTATTTGGGATACTATATGGAAGGTTTAAAAAACCACAAAGGTAAGATTTTTTAGATGGTTGGTTTCCCATGGGCGCATAAACACAGAGGATGTTCTGCAAAGGAAAGCCCCAATCTGAATATTATCTCCACAATGCTGCCCACTATGTCAGTCAAGTGAGGAAAGTATTCAGCACATCCTAGTAGATTGCAAGGTAGCAAAAGATATATGGAGCAGGTGGTGCACATTTTTGGGAGGACGTTATTGACAACCATCTAACTTGGAAGACGTTTTAACAATGAAACATGTATCACAAGCTAAGGACGTGAAAGGAACAGGCTTGATTGCATTCTCTTTGTCCATATGGCAGATTTGGCTACAACATAAGAGTAGGTTATTCAGAGAGAGGGCAACAGATGTGCAAAAGCTATGGGATGTCATCAAGATCAAAGTGGCATTGTAGGTATCAGTTTCCCCATGGAAAAAAGGAATTCCTATATAAGGAACAATGCAGAGTGATGACAGCATAACTCTTCTGATAAGAGTGCAACGTACTACCAGATTACAATATCAATAAATAAAATGACTTTGTTTCTCTCTCAAAAACAAAAAAATAAAAATAAAAATAAAAAATTGAATCAAGTAAAACAAAATTATATAAAATTGTAACCAAGGAGAAAGAGCCACGAAGTCTTCAGTATCAGAAGACATTGTGCTGAAAATGAAGGCAATACCCAAGAATGTATCAACTATAGTTCAGGATTGACTACAACAAGCAGAAAACAGTACAAAGCCTGCTCACAACTATTTAGAGTCCCTACAAAATTTTAATCAAACTAGCCATGTAGGATTTAAGGCCTTTTCTCATAAATGCAGTCTGAGAGTAAGCACCTAAATTTCATAAATTTAATTTGCTTGATATTCTTATGCGTAAAATTGTCAAAGGATTAAATTTGCATATGTTACTATACATATCATATAAATTACAACACAAAAAATTTTATTTTCCTCCAATCAATATCATCAAACAAGAAAACCACCATGAATGACCAATTAAATGAATACATGAAAACAAATATTAGTTAATTGGTAACTTGAAATAACAGTGTGAATGTGCAATCACAATATTGAGTTCTAGTGCAGATAAGGGAAGAAGACTACCCATGTCAAATCTTTTGCTTTGAAACTCAGAAGATCAGCTCCCTCATTAAAACTCGGAAACACGTTTGCAACTGTCTTCAAGAAGAATGCAGGTGGTCGGGATAAAACCTGCATCATTCAGCAATCCATCCAAAAAAAACAAAAGAATACTACCATTAAAATACATCAGTAAGATCATACTGTGAATTACAAAAGAGCACTTTTAAGTTAAACAAATGGGTGCAAGAATAATAGGATAGCCACTGTAATAAACCATTGGCAAGCCATACCTCTAAAGGATGCACTGAAATTGAGGGAAGATGCTTAAACAGCCTCATTCCAAGAAACATTTCTAGTTGCTTCTGGCGAGAACTATCAACCATCGCATTTTTGTATCTTCTCTGCAAAGTGATCTTCATATTCTGCGCAGCAGAAAACTGTTTAAACTTGCCAGATTCTTCATTAAATATACTGAGGATTTGACTATGCATAGCTTTTGAACCAGTATAGAGTGTTGCATGAATATCACCAGCAAGAAGAAACAAATCAGCAAGTTGAGATATGGGTGACAATATTGTTGATCTTTTGAATTCATCAAATGTCATGTCAAATCTCTTCCAGGGTTTATCTGGACACGGATGCACCCAAGTAGTGGTCCTCGTGTTGTGGTCAATGTAATATGTCTTCCCTGTCACTGAATCCGAACGCTTTTCCCAGCCTGGTGGCAATGGAGCAGTATATCCACCATGGCTATTCAAGGAAGAATAACCAAAAGCAAAGTCGCTATCAAGAGACACTCCTAATCTTCTGCATTGCTCAACAAATACTTGGAGGGACCCAAAATAACTAGCAGCATTGGTTCTATCCAAAGAATCAGCGCAATTGAATCGTACTACCCCATTTTGATGTAATCTTAAGCAAAATGCACCTTCAAAATCAGTAGTGCAGATTATTTCTCCTTTGCAATCCTTAAGCCGCTGTCTTGAGAACAGATAATCTCCTTCACACATGCCTACAGTTACCGTTGGTACTTTTAAGAGTTTCCACAGTCCCTCAATTGTTTGTTGCTCACCTTTTAATTTTACACTGGCATGCCAATCATAATTTATCAAATGAATCCGTGTGTTTGGAAGCTTTCTCGTAGATTTGATGAAGTTAATGGATTCCACAAAATGTTGGACCAGAATGGATTCAGATTTTCCTTCCCCATTTCTGAGTAAATTAACACAAACAATAGGGATTAATGGATTCTTCTTCTGACCAGCTCCACTTGTATCTACATTGCAGGTTCCATATCTCTTGCTCAGTCTCTGGAAGTACTCTGGACCTCCTTTATAGGGATCACGAGATGAAACATAAATTTCAGCTTCTGCAGAAGTGATCTTCAATTCCGCTCCCCACCAGATTGGTATGGTGCCTCGTCGCCAGATGTATGTGTTGAATGGGACATTTTGACCGCTCTTTCTTGGTATCCACACCAATTGCTCACATTCCACTTCATTTCCTGTCGTTCGCATGTATTTTTCGAGTTTATGAACTCATTCTTACCATAGTCAAATGGAAAATGCACAGATAAGAATTCAATGCCAAAGACACTTCTGATGATACTTATGCATCAATTTATCAAAGAGCATTTCAAGCAGATAACCATACATGCAATTGAAGTAGAAATTGAATCTCTAACACATCTAACTTCAAAGATACACATCTTAATAGAAAAATATATTACCTGTGCTATAACATGCATTCAACCCCCTTGCCAAGTAGCGAGTTCCAGGATGAAGTCTACTGCGCCGAGCAGTTAGAGCAACTATCCCTTCTTGCTGACCCAAGCTTCCAAATATTCGATATTCTGCAAACCCCTGGAAAGAAAATTTAAGATGGAGATATCATAAGCCTATTGATTTTATATTACCTAGATTAACACGAAATAATGCACACTTGTTAAGCAGGTTGATCCAAGTATTTCACAAATCAAGCATGAAAGTGTAATAAAAGAAAATCAGTACAGCGTAGGGAGTCTCAACTGTCAATTCAAAGAAAACAGAGAAAGCAATAATTAGAAAAAGTAAAAAACCAAACTCCAAGTTCTAAAACACAATTTTAAAAAGAACTATTTTCACTTCACATGGGAACATTACGTTGGGTGAATGGAATTTCTTTCAGTTTGTTTAAATCAATAACTGGAAGAAACTGATTTGGCATATTTGTCTTATGTCTGCTTGCCAGTTGCCACTGAAGCTGCTTTTTTAAGTTGTTGGAGAAGCTAGTGCAAACCAGCTTTTTTCAGAATGTAGAACCGAGCATTCCATAACCGTTAAATCCTCATTTTTTATGACAATATTGCCTCCAATTTTCATCCTCAAATTCCCAACAGTAACTCTTCTTTAAAAGATAAGAGGATAAAATTATAATTTATTTGAAAACGACTCTTTAAATATTCTCCAAATAACTTGTAGTGTTAAAACAACTTTCTTGCCAAACAACCTTTAAGTAGCTTCCATACGAGCATCTATACTTTGATCACTCGAGAATAAGCTATAAAAAGGTTGACATCAATGCAATGGTAAAGATTGCTCTATTGCAACCTAGAGGCACAAGTTTGAACATGGAAATAACCACTTTGTGATGCATGAATAAGCACACATTCAACTCCATACCAGACCATGCCTTGGAAGGAAACTTGCATTTTTTTTTCCCCTTTTTCTTTTCTTTTTTTTTTTTTTTTTTTTTTTTTTTTTTGTGTGTGTGTGTGTGTGTGTTCTTGAGAGGAAACAGAGGAAACAAAGTAAGAAAACTGTATTGCTTAGGAAAATAGTATAATTTCCCAATGATATGCTGGCATCAAAATTCAATACATACTTTACATGTGTGGGTATTGCTCACCCTACATCCATGTAGACACCTTACAACCAATGTCAGCACATTCCCCAGGCAAACAACCAGTCCGACATGGTTGGTCCTTTGATTATATCTGCTGCACTCAACCAATTGCTTGCCGACAGTTTTATGCTATCGAACAGGGAATTTAGTTCCTTCATTCTTTCATAGAAGATCCTTCAATTTCTTTCCACCCGCAATTGCCATAATGTTGTGCATATTGGCACATTATAGATCTCTTTTACCCCTTCACTGAGTATGGCACTTCCAGAGGCCATAAAACATTCTTCAATTGATAATGGACGACTAAACCTACCATCAAAGAAAACTTGCATATTACATATATGCTTTCCTTTTAACTTAGCTATAAGCATCATTTAGGAGTCATGCAAAACTTGGCCATCTTGATACAATATGTCAATTATTCTTTAAAAGGCATCCTCGAAGCATGGCACCCTAAAGCACACATTTAGGCTCAAACCCCAAGGTCACATCAGGAGGCTTTAGCCTTGCCTTTTTTGCAGTACAATTTAATTTTCTCTTTTTTTTAATTAATTATATGCTTATATTCTTCTAGTCAATCAAAAGCAATTCATTTAGTTTTTAAGATTAGTTCTCTTTCATTTAGGAAAAATTAAGGCTTTTGCTCCTAAAGAGGATTTTTTTTTCCATACATGTTTTGCTCTCAAATCCCTAGATGACTGTTAATTTTATTAACAATAATACAAATATATACTCTTGACAATCTTGAGAAATGATTATAATCAAAAATCACATTGACTTAGAGATAAATGTTGCTAAAGATGGTCAGAAGTGGTAAAAATCTAATTTTTTTTCCAACATTTTCGCTGAGTTTATAATTTCTTTATGCTTTTAATGGTTTAAAACCTAAAATCTGGAATACTTGGCATGTTTTTTTTTTCCCCCTTATTTAGTGCTTTATGTCGTAAACAAGGTTGACAAATCAACAACTAGTGAGAAACACTTTCAAGGGAACAAATCCTAGATAACAGATAAAATCATAAAAATGAAAATATTAGCAAGTAGAACTACAAAGCATTACTTTTTCTTTTCATTTCTTTTTTTTTATTATTTGGACAACTAAGTGATGTCCAAGCTTTGCTCGAAGAATCCACGTTGGACCCCAGTTGCTCAAGCAAGAGACCCCCCCAGCAGACAACGTGAGAATCGAACTCGAGGTCTCCATGCCTTACGCCAAACAACCCAACTAATTAGCTCAACCACACATTGGCTTACAAGGTATCACAATTACTAAAAAGTACACAAATCGAAAGTTTACCATATATATATAGGTAAAACAAGAAGAAAATTGCCAAAGCCATATAAGTATTGAGAATGATCCAGACATTGAGGTAACCTGCAAAAGAATGACACAATGATGTGGAAGTCCAATTTCCTTGAAAGGCCTTGAGAACCACCCATTCCAAACAAATTCCTCGTCTGGTTCTTGCAATGGCATACGACTTGGGAAGGGACGAGTAATATCCCTTGTTTCACAAAAATAATGCTTTCCATCAATATCTAGTTCAGCCAGCTCTTGAATATTCTTTAGCTCCCCTTTACCCTGGGGTTGAGGATTTTGAAGGGGAATCTTGACCCATAGGCTCTCAGCCACTGTGTACACACACCCTCCACCAGGCAAATTGGGAATTGTGGGAGTCAATTTAGTAGCAACTAGAAGAAAACCAACGCTCCCCAAGGATGAATAACCTAGAATAGCTTTGGCATAAGTTGTATTCTTACACAGCCACCTCGATCCATTTGTGACATAATTCAGAGCTTCATCTTCAGAATTAAAAATGTCCTGTCCTATCTTGCCCTTGTAGCATAGTCCTCCAGTTGTTGGATCAATATAAATTACCTGAGTATCAATTCTAGTAGACAAGCTTATTATAATATATACCTCACTTGTATCCAACGAAGCAACCACCACAGATGTTTCCCTGAGACAGCCAACTGCACAAAGGGGAAAAGGGGAAGGGAGCCCAGAAAAGACAAGCAAATGAATCTTATATTCGTTTAGAATGAGGCAGAGAATATGTTAATGAAAAGACCAAGACTAACAAGCCCATTCCATGTAAAACACCACATCATTTTACCATAAAAGCACCGCTAAAGTTTAAAAACTGACAAGTATGACTCTAGCTAAAAATACCAACTAAGTAGATATTAACTTAGATGTAAAAGATAAATAACTGAAATATTAATGATTTAGTTGTGGACCTTTAGATATTATCCAATTACAACAAAAAAGCATGAGTCTTGACAATTTCATGAGAAAAAGTAAAACCCCAAAAGAAGGACAAAATTGGAAGAGAAACCATCAGATCAAATACCAAGATAAGAAAAAACTTTTTTCTAAAGGAAATGAAAGTTATTGAACAAGAAAGCTGGAAAACAGAATCGAAGGTCTAGAGAGTGTAAAAACTATTCCTACAAATCTAAGAGGAGGCAAGACCAGATCTAACTTTAACAAAGACAGCATAAACCTATGATTATACCCAAATAAAATTCACAAGAAACTTCCATATTCTCGCATAACCGTCAATGGTTCTCACTGAAGGAACTAATATAAATAGGTACAGAAAGGTCCAATTCTCAAGCTGTACCTTTAATATTGATACCTTGGCAGCCCAAGAGGATAACATAATCAAAAGCCTCAAAACAAAATCCCCATGAGGAGGAAAAGGGGGGAGGGAGGAAGATGAAAACTTCATCACTTTGCAAAGTAATCATATAATCGCTCTATTTATTTTAAGAAAAGAGAGAGAGGGAGGGAGGAAGCGAGGGAGAGAGAGAGAGAGAGAGAGAAGAAAAGTTGCTGAATTATGATTGTTTCAGTTAATTCACAGTTCGTAAAGGTATCTATGTCGGTGGCATCTTTTTGGATTAGTAATAGTTCAATTTCCCTAGGTTATTCCATTTCGGAGTGGATGAGGGGTGGGAAAACATTTTGTAATGGTCGGAGATTGTTGAGGGAGGATGGTTTCTAGGGGGTCTCTTTCTTGTCTTTTTTGTAATTTAGTTATTTTGTCACATTAACAAAGCTCATTGCTTCTTTTTTTTTTTTTTTTAAAAAGGTATAATTCATCATCAAGTAGTCCGTGCAAGTTGTTACTCCAAATTGTACCCTTTAACAAATGCATCTCCTTTTTGTTCATAACAAAAAAATGAAAAGACAAGAAAGGAGATCAATGAATCAAGCAAAACATGTTTGCTAAGTAGCACACAAAGCAAGAAATCCAAATGACATTTGAAATAGTAACATAAGGATCTTGCATCTTCCAACAAATTATTCTTAAACAAAGGCGTCTTCAAGACCCTCGAAAACATTTACAACTTAACAAGTTACAAAAATAGTTTTTGAGTTAGTTCAATGGGTTAGTTTTGCTTATTTCCTTTTAATGTATGTGTAACATTTTCTTTTCTCATATAGTATTTTTGAATAAATAAAGTGCACCCACTACTCTTAGCCCACAAATTACCATTCATTGTCCTAAAAATCATGGAAAACATGTGCCTAAGGCATGCCTCGAGGTTACAAAATTAGACTTGATGCCTCAGTTTTTCCATACTTAATTTACATTTTTTTAAAATTAAATAAAAATATCATTATGAGCTCTGTATTTAATCGCTCATCATTTTAGTTTTTACAAATTAATTTTCTATCATTTGAGAGAAATTAAAGCTTTTATTCTTAAATAGGTAGATGTCATTGTCATAAAGGCTCTCCAATAGGCTAATAGCAATATATCTTTGAGTTTATTATGAAAAGTTATATACTACTAATCTAGCGCTCTTAAAAACTTTGACAAATTATTGTATGCACAACTTGTGTAGCTTAAAAATGGTGTAGTCGCAAAACTCAAACATTTTAATAATGTATTTGCTCACTTTTTCTTTGTTTATGCTTAAATATATTGAATTTGTAATTTGGAAAACCTAATATATATCATGAACTTATTTAGTTCTTAGTAAATAAAACTGATATGTTAAGAGAGATCACTTACTTTCTCCGTGGATATGTAAAACTAGTCCATTTTTCTTTCTTCTTACTTAGAGTTTCTTCTTTTACAGCTATATTTGTATTCTTCATATTTTCCTAAATTATTTTATATCTTTAAAAGAAATATGAGATTTACGTCTCATATTACCTCAAGGCTTAACCACCTTGCTTTGTAAACTTTGTTACCATCAATCACATTTTCTAATTTTACTAAATAATAAAATTAAAGAGCAAGTAAAATAAACCCACCAGACTTCAAGTAGAAGTAAAATAGAAATAAAAGTAAATAACAATGATTAAAATTCTAAATTAAACATATCAAAATATCTCAAAATACTATTTAGTTAATTTTGTATTAATGTGTCCAAGCAAATCTCATGGAAACATTTAGCCAAATGACTATTAAAGTTATCTTAATCGTTGGGCTCTCCATTAAATGGGTGTAAGAAGCATTCCACAATAGAGATCTAATTGAAAATATCTATCTTCAAGTTCCATCTAGCTTAACAAGTCAATAACTCTTTGTGGTCTCAAAACATCTCACTTCTTGCCGTTCTCAATTTTGATTATCACCCCAATGCCTTTAAAACACCCAAACGTCATAGAATATATCTATGTTAGCCACACTTCAAATGAAGGATTATCTATCATTCCCATATGTGTGTAATGACTTGGCATCGACAAGCCAAGATGCAGATATTTCTTTTCTTTTCTTTATTTCTTTTTTTTTTTTTTTTTGCTTTTTTTTTTTTTTTTTGAAGGAAAGGTGCAAAGTTTTTACACCCACACAAAAAGCAGCCTGGTTCACAGGTCTGATATGAAAAACTTGGGAACGTTCACCTATATTTTGGGATGAGAAGTTCACCATTCTTTTAATGCCCGTTGCCTCTCTGGATCTCAATATGTTTTGATATCATTTAGCTTGCATGTGGGCCTCTTTGACATTATATCATCGAAGTCGTTGAATTGTACATCTTTTTTTTTTCTTTTGCATCCACTAAAGATCCTTCACCAAAACCAACTTTACTTCACAAACCAGTTGGCAGTTTTTTTTTAACTCATATCCATGTTGTTCAAGCCAGGTGAATTTGATCGACAACCTAAGGAGCCTCAATTATCTATAACTTGCTCAGCTCAACTCAATTCAACTGAGCCCTTTCCCAACTACATGGGATAGCTATATGAATATGTTTCCTTCACACCACTCTAATAGAAGGCTTACGTTACCGTTTTAATTAAAAACAATCGATCTTCCTAACTGTAAACATAAAGGTGTAAGTAATTGCATCAAGTGAACAATTTCCGGTCCTTTCCTTCTAGGTGCAAACTCCTAGCAACATTACCCCATAAAGATATAATCACCTCCGATCCTGACCAAACAAAATGCCTCCTCTTCAACTCAAAAGTCATTCAGAATCAACAAAAGTTCTTAAACCACTGCAACAAGTTCTATTCCTATAATCAGAACTTAAAAATGATGATCCAAATGACAAAACCATTATCCCAAACCAAGCACTAAATCCAATGCAACCAAGACAATCCAGATAGGCGCTCGGGAAAGATCAGAACAACTGAACGGATTTCTCCGTAATTTGAATCAAATAACGATCATGAGCAAAACAAAAGTGCAACATTTATATGTAAATGAAATTGTCATTGAATTGATCGAAGGTCGACGAAACCCTAACCTGATTGTGGTTGAGATCCCATGGGAGATCAGCTGATTAGAAGAAGAAGAAGAAGAAAAGAGAGAAGCTGAGAAGATCGAGCTCCGAAATTTTACGGATTCGGATCTCAGCCTCGCTAAGAGTGTAATTGTCGACTTTGTTCGTCGTGTTCACTTCTTGGTAATAACCATTTCTTCCGTTTGTTTGTTCCGTCCTGAGTGGCATGGCATGGGCCTTTTCCAAATTAGTCATTAAAAAAATAAAATTAAGAGGAAATTATAAAAATGTCGTTATTTTAAAAATATTGCCAAAAATTTTTTTATAAGTTTTGTTATTTTTACATATATCAATATTATGATTTTATTTGCAAAAATATTATATTTTAAATGAGGAGCGTTAAACTCGTATAGCCAGTTGAAAACAAGCAATCGCATTTCTTGCATTTATTAGCAATCGTGCCCTAAATTTTCATCGATTGTGCCCTTTAAACTTGCAAGTATCCGTCTATGTTAACTAGTAATAGATATCTGCTCATTGTTTCTTTGCTTATTGTTATTGTTCACATTTTTTATTTTATTTTTGCCTGCCATCTCTGTTCATTGTTCTTTTTTTTTTAGATCATCCGTTCTGGATAGCTGGTTGCGATCCATTCTGTTCGCTGGTTTACTATCTGCTTGCCGAAAGTTCGTTGGTTCACAATCTACTCATTGAAAGTTCGCTGGTTCACAATCTACTCACTGAAAGTTCGCTAGTTGTTGATTCGCAATCGCCAAACAGCTTAATTTTCATTTTATTCTCTTTAACATTTTTTTGGGTGTTTTGCGCTGTGTTACCATTAAAAAATAAAATTAATGAAATGTTAAAAGAGGGACAGAACAAAAATACCATAATTCACAAAACAGATTTGTCACTCAACAATTTTTTTCTTTTCTTTTTTGGTAGGAAAATGGATTTTTGGGCACTAAAACATTTTTGTCATTTCAGATTGCATAAGTAAGCAGATACAAGAACAAAGGATTGATAGTATACTATATATATGTAATATACCTATTATATACAAATAATATGCGAATAATATATAGATAATGTACGAATACTAATTATATATAATATATTATTTGTATTGAATAATATACAGTCTATTTTTACTTTTTTTTTGGAATGTTAATTGTATATATTATTTATTTATTTATTTTTTGAAATTGATGTACTTCATTTGTATTGAGCACCTAGTAAATTTATAAAGTTTTGTTGTTTTCTAGTTTTTTGTGTAAAACTATCATCATCATATATAGAAAATATAAAAAATTATAAATATACAAAAATATACATCGAATACTTTCTTACAGAGATGTTGAATAATGATCATAAAAACATATAACTATGCATACGAAATGTACATATAATATATAGATAATATACAAGAAATATACATAAAATATATACGCAATATACAAAAAAATATACATAAAATATTTTCTTGCAGAGATGTTGAAACATAAAATTGTATTGTCCTACAATTTTTAATGTAATAATGATAGTTTTACCTAAAACAAACCATGTATATTTTTTTATATATTTTATGTATATTTGGTGTATAAAGTCTATTTTTTTATCATTATTCAACATTTGTGAAGAGGATCTAATTTTTGTATACATCTTATATATTTATTGTATATTGGGTATATATAGTATGTTTTCATAATTAATAATCAACTCATCTCTTCATGAATTTGGTTTTTATATATTTTATGTATATTTGGTATATACAATCTGTATATTTTCAGTATAATGCTTATATATTTTGTGCATACACATTGTTTTCTTATTTATTATTCAACATCTGTAAAGGAAATTAGTTTTTTTATACTTTATGGATATATCTTGTATATTTTTTGTATATTTTATATATATTTATTGTATATTTCGTGTATACATTCTGTTTTCTAATCATTGTGCAATTTACTTTCGCATTTTTTGCATATTATTTGCATTTTTCTTATATATTTTATGTATATTTGGTATATACGGTCTGTTTCTTTTATTTATTATTCCCATCGGTGAAGAGGAACTATTTTTTGTATATATCTTATATATATTTTTGTATATTACTGTATATATTTCCTATATATTTGGTGTATACAGTTTATTTTCTTAATAATAATAATCAACTTATCTCTGCATGAAATTGATTTTTGTATATTTGTTGTATACAATATATTTTTGGTATATTTCTTGAATATTTTATGTATATAGTTTATTTTGTGAACATTGTGTAATTCATCATTATATACTTAAAATATATATATATATACATATATATACTGAACACTTTCTTGTAGAGCTATTGATTAATGATTAAGAAAAAACTGATGACTATATACACAAAATATACGTGTAATATATAGATCATATATAAGAAATATACATATAATATTTTATTGTAGAGATGTTAATTAATGATTAAAAATATAAATGATTGTATACACGAAACATACATATAATATATAGATAATATACAAGAAATATACACAAAATATATTGTCAAAGTTTACTTGTATTGGGTAAAACTGTCACTACAATAGTACACAATGAGATGCAAAGACATCATGAATTGGAAATAGAAGATGGTTAGTAACATTTCATGGTGTGTTGCACTTTCTAAGAAATATATTTAAAAGGCGCCTCCAAAAAAAAAAAGGAAACAGTTAGAAAATATAACTATTTCTATTAGAGATCGAATATCATATTGTTATATCATTTTTCATTTTGTGTCGTGTCCAACAACAACTTCTTTTAATTTCTAGATCGAATAAACATGAAATATCATTTTTCATGTTGTTCATAATTTATCTTTTCTATCTTTTCCAAATGAACACAAAAAGGGAGGGCTTGTTCGTCTTCGGTGCTAGTGTTGTGCATCCATTGTACATCTCTTCGTTGTTCTTCCTCATCGCCACTGTTCACCTCTGATATGCCTTGTTCCTAATCTGTTCACCAACTATCGTGCTGCACGTTCTATTCATCGGCAGTTCCTCTTTGCTATTTATTCCACTGGGTATCTGCTGCTCACCATCTTTGTCGTTTTTATTTCGTTGTGCATCTGCTGCTCAATACTGTCTCTGCATGCAGAATACTAATCTTTTGATTGACTTCTATTTTTGTAGTTGATTCTATGCGATTTCTCCATTCAAAATGGTAAATGCCATTTTTAGACGGTTTACTCAGTTTTTAAACGCATAACAGTTTTCTAGTATTTATATAATTAAAATTTGAATATCTGTATAACATTAAAATATCCAATATTTTGTAATATATTACAAAATAATGTATAGATATGTATTTTCCTTAAAATTAATGCAAAAATATCCCATTCCAAAAAGTATACCCAACATACCCATGTTTTAGGTAAAAAAAATTGATACATAATTTAAAATTTTAGTAAATTCATATAAAAAAAGGTTATAAAAACGGTTCAAAAGAAATTGTCTTTACGAAAGACGTTTTCAGTTTTTATATAAAGAAAGTGTCTTTCGTAAATACACTTTCCTTTAAGCTTATTACACATTACTAATTTGTTGTGCAAACTCTCGAGTAAAAATAAGAACCAAAGTCTAACAATCAACCAAACTATAATTATGTAATACCCTAAATTATCTGTATTCAATTAAATAAAATTTATCATTTATTCAGTAAAATTTGAGTGCAAAATGAAATCGAGCTCATTTCAGGGCTAGATTTGACAGGTTTCAAAACTCAGTTAGTGCCCCTTAGGGACCCAAAACAACTTAAAAGGAAATAAGGTGACATGAACCAATTAAGGAGACAACATATCTAAAAATTATAACAATTGATCGAGATCAAGCTTTTCACTAGCCAAATGCCCTTCAGGGGGTCTAAATTAGAAATAATTGTCATTTAGAGTACTTCAGAGATCGAAATGACCCGAAATAAAATGGAATCACATGAACTAACAAAATGAATGACATATCCAAAAATCAGAACAATTGGCCAAGATTTGAATTTTCATTTGCCTAGTGACCTCAGTGGGTCTTAAATAAGGAAAATTTTTGAAAGAAAATCACATAGGGTCAAACCATACCTTAAACTGTGCATTAGGTTTATGTGATTCCAAAACTATAGGATATAAATCATAATTCCATATAAATAAGGAGATATTAATTTTTATTTGATTTTTGTGAACCCATGAACTCATGACCACTCCTAACATGTGCAAGACACATGGGTGGAATACCATGATCATGTGTACCCTCACCCTATGCGACCTCAATGGGATATTTCCATTATTTGAATTCATACAAAATGATCATATGTACCATGCAAATAATTCAGTACACTCACATATATGAGGTGCCACCATGGTTAGAAATCAAGACAAAGTGATCTCATGTACCAAAGAAAATGATCAGGTATTCCATGCACCCTCATGGACATCTACACCCATGCGTGTGTGTGTGGGTGTATGCACACATGTGACAAGCCTTATTAGAAGTTTCTAAAACATAAATGGTGCTCACTTACAAACCCAAGTCGTCCCTTGCTAGCCACACAAACCAAAATTAGAAATTTCATAATGAAAGATCTTCCATGATGCCAAGAAGGGAAGGTTTCCACTTCATGCATATGTGATCACCAAGTAAAGTGTTCTCTAGAAAATGTTTCTAAACCATGAACCAATCTAATATGGGACATCTTAATTGAGATTAAAATGAATCAAATTTTGAAGATATTATCTTTAATTAAATAAAAAATAAGATAGAGAATCAAATATTTGTTCATGGAAATTTGGCAAGCTTTAGTGGGCTCACAAGCTAACTTGCCTTTCTCACCCAAACCATCCCCTTATGAGTTTAGAAACATGCCCAACCGTGGTGAGCTGCCCTAGATGTCCCCTTTGTGTTCATGAATATCTATATAGACCCCCTCTTGCTCATATTCATCTCATCCCAAAGCAAAGAGTTGTCACTTCTATCTTTGTTTGTTCTGGCCTACTCCTTGGCACCTCTTCTCACTCTCTTTTCTCTCTTGTGTGAGAAGTTCTTATTTCAATATTTTAGAGAGTTGTTGAAGTAGTTTTGTTGGTGATTAAAAGTTATTGAAGTTCTGAAAGTAATAGATAAGGGGAATCTCTATCGAATTTTACAAAGAAACTCAGATTAAAGTGGAGGGGATTTCTTGAACTTCTACTTTGCTCTTTCAAATTTTCAGCATGTTCATGCTTGTTTGAATTCTAGTTTTCAGGATGTTTTATTTTAGTTTCAGCATGTTTAATTATATTTTAATTTTAGTTTAGCATATTTTTATGTTTTAATCACTCATGAAAGCATGTGATGCTTAGAGTCCATGTTTAGGATTTAATTCAATGTTTTAAGCATGTTATATAATGTTTTCATGTTTTCTTGGTTGTTTAAATGTTTGATATTTACATTTTGAATTTCTTTTATGATTATGTGATTCTTAAATATAAGAAATTGAAGATAAGAACCACGTACTATCATAATAACCCGTATGGGTGCTATGGGTGTTCTTAACACATGCTTAGAGTGTGTGGTTGAGGGATGCAACTAAGGAATACTTGGTATGTGACATCCAATGAAAAGTGACAAAGAAATGTCTTTCCATCCTAAAGAGGGGTATCTAAATTAAAAACATCAAGAGAGTGGAACCTCTTTCAGTCTTAACGTCAACTACAACCAAAGAGTTGCTTGAATCACTTAATGTATGAAAGCGTTTGAATTTGGATATGCTATTGATTTGAAATAGTAACTTAGTTGTTTAATGAATGATCCACTGGGCTATGTGTTCATCAATTCCTTTTATTTTTTAGAAAATTGAATTACATAAACACTATGAATTTTTGAAAGTCTACTTTCAGAAAGTTTTTATGTAAGGGCATATTGCCCAAATTTTAAATAAAGACTTCCACTGAATTTTATTTTAAATTTTAGAGTTATGTACTCTTTCTTTTGATTATATGAATTCAATAATGTATTTCTTTATTTTATTTTGAATACATAAAGAGTTTGAAGTTTTTCTTTATTTACTTTTATTATCTTGTTGCAAATAAAACTCAATGGAAGTGTATTTATGAGTATTTCAATAAGTGTTAGAATAAATAAATTAAGATGCGAGCTGTGTACTTGTAAATATAACATTTGACCCAACCTGCCTTGTAGTTGAGCTTAAACCTATCTTTATAGGGGGTTGGGGTGTTACAAATTAAATTGCTACAAGCTTTCGATAGGGGTGGCAATTTGTGACACAACACGATAACCCGACATGAACACGACACGAAATTAACGGATTTGAGTCAATACGAAAAACTTAAAAATGACACGTTTAACACGATTATAAATTATTTAAGAGATAAATTATAAAAAAAGTTAATTTAAAATTAATGTATTTATTAATCTATTGATAATATAATTCATTATTATCATTTTAAATATAATTTTTTAAAAATTTTAAATTTTTATTAATATTATTAATAAAAATTTATTTTAAAATTTGATTATAAAAGTTAAATGAATCATAACAGGTACACGATTACGAACACGGTTAAACACGACCTATTTACGACACGATCCGTTTATGACACGATGATACGAATTGCCACCCTTAGCTTTTGACCCCCGGATTGAAATTTGGATGTATCACACCCTTTTCACGTTTTCAATGAAAACTTGTGAACTTGTAAACTTGTTTCTGTTCACTGCGGGGCAATATGAGAGGGGTTTTTTTGCATGACTACTTCCAATAAGTTCTAATTGCCTCCTACGACCCTTCGAATGTGACAGAATAATTTTTTGACCCCTAGATCAAAAAATGAATGTTTTACTACTTTTTCAAGTTTTTGGTGAAAACTTATGAACTTGTTAACCTCTTTCTCTTTACTACGGGCAATCTGAGAAAGTTTTTTATGAGACCATTTCTAGAAAGTTTTAATTGCCTCCCATAACATTCGGAAGTGACGAAATAATTTTTCAATCCCCAAAACAAAATTTAGATGTGTCACTCATTTTTCAAGTTTTCGGTGAAAACATAAGATACTTTAAGATCTGTTTTTGGTCACCACAGGCAATCCAGGAGGGATTTTTTTGCGAGACCACTTTCAACAAGTTCTAATTGCCTCACACGATCCTATGGAAATAACAAAATAATTTTTTGACTCCCGGATCAAAATTTGGATGTGTCACTCCCTTTTCAAGTTTTCGGTGAAAAGTTATGAACTTGTTAACTTGTTTCTATTCACCATGAGCAATTCAGGAGAGGTTTTTTGTGAGACTACTTCCAACAAGTTCTTATTACCTCCTACGACCCTCCAAGAGCAATGGAATAATTTTTTCACCCTCAGATCAAAATTTAGATGCTCCCTTTACAAGTTTATAAGTTTTCACCAAAAACTTGAAAAGGAAGTAACACATCCAAATTTTAATCAAGGGGTCAAAAAATTAATTTGTTGCTTTCGGAGTATCGTGAGAGGCAATTAAAACTTGCTGGACGTGGTCTAAAAAAAACCATCCCAAATTGCCCGCAGTGAACGGAAACAAGTTAACAAGTTCATAACTTTTCACCAAAAACTTGAAAAGTTAGTGACACATCCAAATTTTCATCCGAGGCTCAAAAAATTAATTTGTCGCTTTCGAAGGGTCGTGGGAGGTAATTAGAATTTGCTGGAAGTGATCTCACATACCCCTCCGAGATTGCCCGTAGTAACCAAAAACAGATCTTAAAGTATTTTATATTTTTACCGAAATTTGAAAAATGAGTGATACATCCAAATTTTGTTTCGAGGATCAAAAAAATTATTCCTTTGCTTTTGGAGGGTCGTAGAAGGCAATTAAAACTTTTCGAAAGTGTTCTGGTAAAAAAAACCTCTTGTATTGCTCACAGTGAAAAAAAAATAGGTTAACAATTTCATAAGTTTTCACTGAAAACTTGAAAAGGGAGTGAAACATCTAAATTTTGATCAAGGGGTCAAAAAATTATTCCAGAAGGTCATGGGAGGCAATTAGAACTTGCTGGAAGTGGTTGTGCAAAAAAACCCTTCACAGATTACCCACAGTAAACAGAAACAAGTTTATAAGTTCATAAGTTTTCACCAAAAACTTAAAAAGGGTGTGACACATCCAAATTTTGATCTGGGGGTTGAAAAATTATTCCATCGCTTTTAGAAGTTCGTAGAAAATAAGGAGAACTTGTGGAAGTGGTCTCGTAAAAAAAACTATTCTTGGATTACCCATAGTGAACAGAAACAGGTTTACAAGTTCATAAGTTTTCACCGAAAACTTAAAAAGGATGTGACACATCCAAATTTTGATCTGAAGGTCGAAAGCTTGCAACAATGTGATTATAGTTTGGTTGAGTGTTAGACTTTGGTTCTTCTTCCTATTCGAGAGCTTGCACAACAAATGAGATTTTGTAAAAAGCTTGAAAGAAAGTATATTTTGGAAAGACGCTTTCCTTATATGAAAAGAAAAAAGGTCTTTACAAAAAGACGCTTTTCTTATATGAAACCGTTTTTTACAACCATTTTTCCTATGTGGATTTATCAAAATTTTAAAACATACATCAATTTTTCATCTATACAAATATTGTAGAAACATGGGTTTGTAGGGTGTAACTTTTTAAAATGAGATATTTTTACATTAATTTTATTTTTTATAGATAATCACGAAAAAAGCCTAGCATGTATAATTGTTTGCTAGATTACTAAACAATCTGGTCTTTTTTTTAATTCCTTTCTTAATAAAAGAATTTATGACAAAATAAAATAAAAATATTAATTTTGCTATGAAGAAAAATACTAAAATGACTTAAATAGATGAATGACAAGCAATTTTTACACATTTATTTATCTAATAGGTGACGAACTTCAGGGTATAGCCTGCTGAGCAGATAAGGTGAAAGCCTGGGTGATTTAATTTATAAATGATTTGACTTCAATATAAAAAAAAATAGTTTACTGTCAATTATTACTTAAACCTGAAACTTCAGTTGTTAGTATTGGTATATGAATGCATTGATATCGCAATTTTTTGAGTTTTTCTAAATACTTTTACCCCTAAATCTTTTCGTTTTTTCATACTCTTTTTTTTTCTCTTCTTTTCAAAAAATAATAATTCTCTGAATTTAACAATTGTCACATCCAGATAATTTGAGTTTGCCAATTGACAAATCATAAATATTTTATTTTTATTTTTAATAAAACAGAGAAGAAAATAAAGAAAAAAAACAAGAAAAAGAAGAGGAGTGGTTAGGGGTTAGAACGGGTTCGGTCGAGTCGGGTGACAAGGCCCAAACTCACCCAACTCGACTTGGTCAAAAAGTCATTCGATGCCGCCCAACCTTATATATTATGGGGCCCCAACTTGATTGACCCGATGTTGGGTCGGTCGTGTTGGGTTGGGCCTTTAACTTAAAAAAAAAAAGAGAGAAAAACACATTTTTATGCAGAAAAATATAAATATTTACAAAAATATTGTCATTTTTATTTATATACAAAAATGAAAAAAATCAATAGTAAAAATATCGAAAAATGATTTAAAAAGGAATTTTTATGAAAACGAAAATCTCAACTTTTTCAGAAAAAATGGCGCAATTAGCAACAAGAGAAAATAATTAACTAGAGGTTTTTTTTTTATGTGGATAAAAATATTGGTATACAATATATATAACTTTTGTATATAGTTAGGATATGAGCATTTGTGAATGAGATACGTTGCAGGATTTCATAAAACTGGTATAAAGAGTATATAACTTATGTATACAATTAAGATATTAATATTGATTAATGAGATATCTTGCAGAATCTCAAAAATTGGTATACAATGTGTATATAGAGTATATAACTTTTGTGTATAGTTAGGATATTAGCATTGGTTAATGAGATACGGATTGAGAACATTAGTATATAATGTGTATAACTTCTGTGTACAGTTAGAATATTAACATTTGTGGATGAAATATGTTGCAGGATTTTAAAAACTAGTATACATAGTAAATAACTTCTATATACAGTCATGATATTAACATTGGTTAATGAGATATGCTGCAAAATCTCAAAAATTGGTATATAGCGTATATACAGAGTGTATAACTTCTATATACAGTTAGGATATTAACATTGGTTAATGAGATATGAATTAAAAACATTGGTATATAGTGTATAACTTCTGTATACAATTAGAATATTAGCATTTGTAGATGGAATATATTGCAAGATTTCAAAAATTAGTATAAAGAGTGAATAACTTACGTATACAGGTATACAAAGTGAAAAAAAAAAACATTGGTAAATGTTAGTATATAGTGCTAAGAAAACATTGGTATACAGTGATAAAAAAAATATTAATATATGGTATAAAGTGTAACAACCTAGGCCCACTACACACCGATATTATCTCCACCTTAGCCACCATTAACTGACTGTAGGATTTTGTTCTTGGCAAGACTCGAACCTGAGTCTCCTAAAAGCGCTCGACACTGGTAAGGCTCACATTGCTCATTTAGTCTAGACATCACTCTAGTGTCAAACCAATGTGGGATATTACAATCCACTCCCTTTGGGAACAGTCCTGTCGTCATAACTCACACCTCTGTCATACCTAGAGTGGCTCTGATACCATTTGTAACAACTCGGGCGCACTACGTATCGAAATTGTCCCCACCTTAGCCACAACTAACTGGGTGTAGGGTTTTGTTCCTGACAAGATTCGAACCTGAGTCTCACAAAAGTGTTCGGCACTAGTAAGGCTCGCAATTGCTCATTTAACCTCTGCATCGCTCAACACTAGTGTCGCTCTAGGTGTGACGGAGGTGTGAGTCCTGAGAATAGGACTGCTTTAAGGGGAATAGATTGTAATAGTAATATTGGTCTAACACTAGAGCGATGCCTAAGCTAAGTGAGCAATTGCAAGCCTTACTAGTGCCGAACGCTTTGGGAGACTTAGGTTTGAGTCTTGCCAAGAACAAAACTCTACACCCAGTCAATGGTGGCTAAGGTGGGGATAATATGGTAAGTAGTGGGCCCAAATTGTTACAAATGGTATCATAGCCGCTCTAGGTGTGACAGAGTTGTGAGTCCTGAGGACAGTACTGCTCCAAGGGGGGTGGATTGTAATATTCCACATCGGTTCGACACTAGAGTGATGCCTGGGCTAAATGAACAATTGCAAAGCTTACTAGTGTCGAACGCTTTTGAGAGACTCATGTTCGAGTGTTGCCAAGAATAAAATCCTATACCCACTCAGTGATAGCTAAGGTGGGGACAATATCAGTATATAGTGGGCCCGGGTTGTTACATATAGTTAGTGTACAGTGCTAAAAAAATCGATATATAAAATATAGTTGGTATATAATACTGTAAAAATGGTATACAATCTCTAAAAATTGTATACAATTGTATATAATGGTATACAATCTCTAAAAATCTCAAATATAATCTTTAAAAATGGTATATAATGGGATACAACTTCTAAAAAAAATTAAAATGGTATACCAAAGCTTCCACAGTTGGTATACAATGCTGAAAAAATTATTGGTATATGGTACATCGATTTTTACTGTTCATCTTTTTCTTCAAACCCTCACTGTCCATCTTCTTCTTTGTTTCTATCATTCCAGTGAAATTCAAAGGGAGATTCAGGCTAAAATAGAAATGGAAGCAGAAGATGGCGAGTAGTCAGTGGCAATAGAGGATGTAAAAACCCTTGTCGTGTTTATCTTCTTCTTCGTTCTTCGTTTCTATTGGTTTCATTGTTCTTTCGTGTTCTACTGCAAAAACCCTTGTCGTGTTGCTGCAAAAATCCTCTTCATTTCTATTAGTTGTTTGGAGACGGCAAGTAGTGGACGACAACAGAGGAAGCAAAAACCTTCATCGGCGGCAACAGAGTAGCCAGCGACAACATAGCAGCCGATGGCAACAGAGCTCGTGGTTCCGCCATTGTAGAACACTTGGATCTACTCGTGGTTCCACCATTGTAGAGCAATACCTCTTAGTCGATCTCCGCCACTGCACCTCTACCGCCGCCTCTCCTACCTTATATCTCCTTCGCACTTTCATTTCCCTCTCACCCAACACAACTACTCTAACACCAAAGTGTGCATCCTCTGGTGGTATTCCCTTAACCTTCTTTCACTTTTTTTTTTTAATTCCGAGAAGAAGAAGAAGAAGAAGAAATAGGGTGCAACAGCATGGAAGAAGAAGAAACAGCGGAACCGAAGCTCGTGCTGCGTTGCTGTTGAAACATGAATAGCAACGGATAAGAAAGAATGTGTTAAGTGCTACGATTTAGGGCTCAAAAATAGAAAGAAGTTGATACGATTTGTGAAAAAACTGAAATGCATATAAAATGGAATGTTTTTCACACAACTTATATATATATATATTGGTAATTTTGATATTATTTAACAATATACGGTATACGTATGAGGAATTCAAAAAAATGCACACATTTTTGTTATTAAGTTAAAAAAGCTAATATTTTCTGTAATTATGCCCAAAACTTTATTTACATATTCAAATTAACCAATTTTAACACATTCAAATAGGTTTTTACATTCAAATGGGTGCATTACTCACAGGCCAATTTTAACACATCAAAGATCACATACTAGTAGTTAGAATCAATGCATTACTCACAAACCAAAAAAAAAAAAAACAAACAAAAAAACTTAAAATGGTAAAACTCTTCAACATGAAGAAGACATTAAAAAAAAAAAAACACAAGTCACAGAACGACTTAAGTGAAGAAGATGAAGGAGCAGAATGACAAAAGTAAAGAAGACGAAGATCAAGGTGCAAAAGAACAAAAAGATGAAATTCGAAGAAATACATAGGAAACTTGACAATGGAGGTTGATGACGTTCGCCGACTACTGCAGAAGTGAAGAACTGTAATACTCTGAAAAAATCTTGAATATTAAGAATAATGAGTTCATTAAATTGTGAAAACATGTTAAATACTCAATGGTAAAATGGTAATTTTGCCTTTTAAGGGTAAAACGGTAAATTCATATAAAAAGTAAAAAAATTACAACTATCCGAAATATCACATAGTAATTTCACAAAAATAAAATAAAATAAATTAAAATATGAGTAGTGGAATAGGGTAGTGAGATATATTAAAATATAAGTATTAGGTTGGTGAGAGATATTAAAATATGAGTAGTAGGGTGCTGGAATATATTAAAATATGAGTAGTGGAATGAGACAATTGGTCAATGATGCCTATAAATAACACCCTTCTCTTCCCCTCAATCTATAACACCCCCAGCTCCCGATCTTTCTTACATACGTCATAGGTGACGTGGTGGTCTCGTAGCTTGAGACGTCATTTCTTCTGAGTGTAATCAGTCATGCTTTCTATCTAAGAACTGAGGATATTACTTTTTCTTTTCATCATTTATCTGTTAGTTTCATTAGTTCATATCCAAGGGATAAAATATAAATAAAAAACATTGCTTCATTGTCAGAGTTATGAATAATTTTGTGGGCTCCATAAACATCTTTTGATAATACAAATACTATCAACATCTGACATGATCAAATATAGTGGGTCACATGCTCTACAATACACTTT
>JAJIYU010000746.1:0-44689 GCA_030144865.1 Tinospora cordifolia | reverse complement strand
AGATAGACTGACGACATCTGTCGCACGCCCGGGGCCTCGGCGGACCACGCGCCGAGCTTGGAGCCGCGCGACGCCCGACGACGGGGCCACAGATTGACAGACACGACGTCCCGTCCGGGGGTCGGGGTGTGACATCAGCGCCCGACTAGAGGTTGTCCCACCACCTCTTAGAAGTGATTGAAGTTGAAGAACACACTAATTTTTCTACAAGAAAACTAGGAAGTGGTATTTAAAGGGCAAAGTACTTACCAGAGTACAAAGGTAGTACCAACGACGGTATCAAAAGATGGATATGGGTTGTTAGTTCGATAGAAAAACGTTTCAACCAAGTATTAGGACCTTAGGTCTAAGACAGAGACCTTAGGTAGAGACTTGGGTGTTTCCAAGGGTGACACATTACATCATAAATAAAATTTTTTAGGACATTTGTTAAAGACTAAAAATGTGTGAAAACAAAACACTTGCTTGGTTAGCACACGAGATTAGGAGGATCCTGTATCTCTGATTTCTATGTGTTATGGGACGCTAAGAATTTTGAGGTATGGAGAAATCATGGAATCAGATAATGATGGGCTAAGTTTTGTGAATGATCGACAACTTTGCAAGAGCTTGTTTTCCTATGCTTGGCTGGTATGGGATGGTCAAGTATAGAGGGGTTTGGGAGGCTTTAGTCATCGAGACATTTGTGAAATTGTTTGGGTGTAGCGAAATCTTTGGGTAGAAGCCTATGTTAATGGACAAGAATGATATGGGACGCTCGAACTTAGAGGCGTGAGCAGAAGCTTGGAATTTCGCTATGCTAGCATTAAATGATATGATTGAATGATTGTTTGTATGCATGCTATATTTATTTTGCATGAATATTTATATCACTTGTCTTATGAAGCTCAAAACATGTACCCAACAACACTAGAGGACCTTTAAAATCCTCAAATAGAACTTTGAAGAATAAAGTAATAGGTTACCAAACAAATTGAGAACCTAGAGACATAAATCTAGTGTCATGATAGCACAAAAGAAATGAAAACCTAAGAAAATGGATACTAAAATAACTTTCGACTTATAAATAATGCCAAGAACCTAGAGTAATGTGAAAAGGGTGGAGAACACCAATGAATCTTATCAAAAGGATCAAATGGCTCCCATGGCAACGGCGAGTCTCGTGGCAGCAACAACTCTCATTGGAGCAGTTCTATCACCAAAAATGCTGGCAAAGATAACTCAACAACTATTCAAGCAAGTTATGAGAGCGCTACCTCAAGCACAGAATATAGTGCAGCCACAACCTCAGGCCTAGGCTCATTAGGTTCCTCTACCAAATGGCCGATAGCACCAAGCCGAATCATTGTAGATGATAAGGAACAAAGGGACTTGTTGATAGAGTTCTAGAAGCTGAGGTCAAGTACCTTCGATGGGAAAGCAGACCACATGGCAACTGATGTCTAGTTTTCTGAAATGAATAAGCACTTGAACGCCTTAGGGGCATCTGGGCCTAGGCAAGTAGCTTTGGCGATATATCGATTCGTCAAACCTACTTACAACTGGTGGGAGATGATAATGAATGGTCCAGAGATAAATGTTTCAATTATGACTTGGGAACAATTCAAGAAGTTGTTCTACGATAACTTTTTCTCCATTGCTACTACTAGGTAACTATTATTTGAGTTCAAGCAGTTAACTTAGAGAAATATGATAGTGACGGAGTATGAATGAAAATTCATGGAACAATCAAGGTTTGCACTAGAGTTGGTGCGAAACAAGAAGACAAAGGTCAATAAGTTCACAAAGGGCCTATGAATGGAGATTCGAAAGCTGATAATGCCCTTGATGCTACCACCTTCAAGGAGACAGGGATGAGGACACAACTTATTGAGAAGGAAATTAACCTTGAGCAGTCCCTGAAGAACAAGAATAAAAGATGACAGAATAACCAAAAGGCGTGGGATGGAAACAAGAAGTGAAATAGCAAACAGAATGGTGGAAATATAACTCCTCAAAGTCAAAACCAACCCAACTAGACCAAAGAGGAGCAGAAGGAGCTAGCCAAGCAACAAGGGTTGTGTTACCATTGCAACCAGCCAAGACATGTGGCAAATTCTTGTCCCACAAAGCCTTGACTCCTCAACAGCAACAACACCAAGGAGGAGGACAAAATGGATGTCCTTAAGCTACACAACAGCAACCGCCCTAGTAGTATAATAACTAGGGGCAGAACCAAAACCAAGGCCATGGACAAAATCGGGCCAGAGTGTTTCCCAGTACAGATGTTTAAGACGAGTAAGTCCTTGCAGTAGAAGGTAGCTTCATGTTATTTAATGTTTCTATGAAACTATCATTTGATTTTGGTGCTACCAAATCGTTGTTGTTTAAAAAACTAGTGGATAGGTTACAACTAGTGACAAAAACCTTGCCTATAACTTTAAATGTATCCCCACCTATAGAGACTACTGTTACTACAAAAAGAATGTGTACTTGTGACCTTAGATTTGGAGGCAGGCTAAATTCAACCGATCTCTGTGTTCTTCCATTTTGTGAGTACGATGTAATATTGGGAATAGACTAGTTAAACTAGTATCAGGCACAAATTGATTGTCCAAAGAGGAGAGTAAAGATAACCTTACCCTCATGAGAGACCTATAGAATTAATGGTAATATACAAAGATTACATAGAAGCCCAATGATAGAAATGTTGAACTACTCAAAGCAGAAAGATGAGTTCACAAAGTTCTTAAAGGAGGAGTCTGAAAAATAAAAGGGAACCCAAAATTTAGAAGTGGTCCAAGATTACGAAGATCTGCTCCCAAATGATTTACTAGAACTACCACCAACTAGAAACACAGAGTTCAAGATTGAACTTCACCCTAGAACCAACCCTATATTCATTCTTCCTTATGAAATGGCACCAGTAGAGTTGATTGAGTTAAAGAGTCAGCTAGATGAGCTCCCAAAAAAAATGATTCATCAGACCAAGTAAATCTCCATAGGGAGCTTCAGTGCTGCTTGTGAAGAAGAAAAATGGATCCATGAGACTATGTGTTGACTATTAGAAGGTGAATCAAGCGATGATGAAGAACAATATAAAGGATAGCCGGCCTATTTGATCCATTGAGGGGAGCCACTCATTTCTCTAAGATTAACCTTAGGTCAGGATACCATCAGTTAAGGATTCAAGAGTCAGATATACAGAAGACGGTCTTTAGGACCTGAAATGGACACTTTGAGTTTACAGTGATGTCTGTTGGTTTGACCAACGCATTGGCAGCATTCATGGAGCTAATGAACTGAATGTTTAAGCAATACTTTGACCAGTTTGTTATGGTATTTGTGCATGACATTCTGTCGCACGCCCGGGGCCTCGGCGGACCACGCGCCGAGCTTGGAGCCGCGCGACGCCCGACGACGGGGCCACAGATTGACAGACACGACGTCCCGTCCGGGGGTCGGGGTGTGACATCAGCGCCCGACTAGAGGTTGTCCCACCACCTCTTAGAAGTGATTGAAGTTGAAGAACACACTAATTTTTCTACAAGAAAACTAGGAAGTGGTATTTAAAGGGCAAAGTACTTACCAGAGTACAAAGGTAGTACCAACGACGGTATCAAAAGATGGATATGGGTTGTTAGTTCGATAGAAAAACGTTTCAACCAAGTATTAGGACCTTAGGTCTAAGACAGAGACCTTAGGTAGAGACTTGGGTGTTTCCAAGGGTGACACATTACATCATAAATAAAATTTTTTAGGACATTTGTTAAAGACTAAAAATGTGTGAAAACAAAACACTTGCTTGGTTAGCACACGAGATTAGGAGGATCCTGTATCTCTGATTTCTATGTGTTATGGGACGCTAAGAATTTTGAGGTATGGAGAAATCATGGAATCAGATAATGATGGGCTAAGTTTTGTGAATGATCGACAACTTTGCAAGAGCTTGTTTTCCTATGCTTGGCTGGTATGGGATGGTCAAGTATAGAGGGGTTTGGGAGGCTTTAGTCATCGAGACATTTGTGAAATTGTTTGGGTGTAGCGAAATCTTTGGGTAGAAGCCTATGTTAATGGACAAGAATGATATGGGACGCTCGAACTTAGAGGCGTGAGCAGAAGCTTGGAATTTCGCTATGCTAGCATTAAATGATATGATTGAATGATTGTTTGTATGCATGCTATATTTATTTTGCATGAATATTTATATCACTTGTCTTATGAAGCTCAAAACATGTACCCAACAACACTAGAGGACCTTTAAAATCCTCAAATAGAACTTTGAAGAATAAAGTAATAGGTTACCAAACAAATTGAGAACCTAGAGACATAAATCTAGTGTCATGATAGCACAAAAGAAATGAAAACCTAAGAAAATGGATACTAAAATAACTTTCGACTTATAAATAATGCCAAGAACCTAGAGTAATGTGAAAAGGGTGGAGAACACCAATGAATCTTATCAAAAGGATCAAATGGCTCCCATGGCAACGGCGAGTCTCGTGGCAGCAACAACTCTCATTGGAGCAGTTCTATCACCAAAAATGCTGGCAAAGATAACTCAACAACTATTCAAGCAAGTTATGAGAGCGCTACCTCAAGCACAGAATATAGTGCAGCCACAACCTCAGGCCTAGGCTCATTAGGTTCCTCTACCAAATGGCCGATAGCACCAAGCCGAATCATTGTAGATGATAAGGAACAAAGGGACTTGTTGATAGAGTTCTAGAAGCTGAGGTCAAGTACCTTCGATGGGAAAGCAGACCACATGGCAACTGATGTCTAGTTTTCTGAAATGAATAAGCACTTGAACGCCTTAGGGGCATCTGGGCCTAGGCAAGTAGCTTTGGCGATATATCGATTCGTCAAACCTACTTACAACTGGTGGGAGATGATAATGAATGGTCCAGAGATAAATGTTTCAATTATGACTTGGGAACAATTCAAGAAGTTGTTCTACGATAACTTTTTCTCCATTGCTACTACTAGGTAACTATTATTTGAGTTCAAGCAGTTAACTTAGAGAAATATGATAGTGACGGAGTATGAATGAAAATTCATGGAACAATCAAGGTTTGCACTAGAGTTGGTGCGAAACAAGAAGACAAAGGTCAATAAGTTCACAAAGGGCCTATGAATGGAGATTCGAAAGCTGATAATGCCCTTGATGCTACCACCTTCAAGGAGACAGGGATGAGGACACAACTTATTGAGAAGGAAATTAACCTTGAGCAGTCCCTGAAGAACAAGAATAAAAGATGACAGAATAACCAAAAGGCGTGGGATGGAAACAAGAAGTGAAATAGCAAACAGAATGGTGGAAATATAACTCCTCAAAGTCAAAACCAACCCAACTAGACCAAAGAGGAGCAGAAGGAGCTAGCCAAGCAACAAGGGTTGTGTTACCATTGCAACCAGCCAAGACATGTGGCAAATTCTTGTCCCACAAAGCCTTGACTCCTCAACAGCAACAACACCAAGGAGGAGGACAAAATGGATGTCCTTAAGCTACACAACAGCAACCGCCCTAGTAGTATAATAACTAGGGGCAGAACCAAAACCAAGGCCATGGACAAAATCGGGCCAGAGTGTTTCCCAGTACAGATGTTTAAGACGAGTAAGTCCTTGCAGTAGAAGGTAGCTTCATGTTATTTAATGTTTCTATGAAACTATCATTTGATTTTGGTGCTACCAAATCGTTGTTGTTTAAAAAACTAGTGGATAGGTTACAACTAGTGACAAAAACCTTGCCTATAACTTTAAATGTATCCCCACCTATAGAGACTACTGTTACTACAAAAAGAATGTGTACTTGTGACCTTAGATTTGGAGGCAGGCTAAATTCAACCGATCTCTGTGTTCTTCCATTTTGTGAGTACGATGTAATATTGGGAATAGACTAGTTAAACTAGTATCAGGCACAAATTGATTGTCCAAAGAGGAGAGTAAAGATAACCTTACCCTCATGAGAGACCTATAGAATTAATGGTAATATACAAAGATTACATAGAAGCCCAATGATAGAAATGTTGAACTACTCAAAGCAGAAAGATGAGTTCACAAAGTTCTTAAAGGAGGAGTCTGAAAAATAAAAGGGAACCCAAAATTTAGAAGTGGTCCAAGATTACGAAGATCTGCTCCCAAATGATTTACTAGAACTACCACCAACTAGAAACACAGAGTTCAAGATTGAACTTCACCCTAGAACCAACCCTATATTCATTCTTCCTTATGAAATGGCACCAGTAGAGTTGATTGAGTTAAAGAGTCAGCTAGATGAGCTCCCAAAAAAAATGATTCATCAGACCAAGTAAATCTCCATAGGGAGCTTCAGTGCTGCTTGTGAAGAAGAAAAATGGATCCATGAGACTATGTGTTGACTATTAGAAGGTGAATCAAGCGATGATGAAGAACAATATAAAGGATAGCCGGCCTATTTGATCCATTGAGGGGAGCCACTCATTTCTCTAAGATTAACCTTAGGTCAGGATACCATCAGTTAAGGATTCAAGAGTCAGATATACAGAAGACGGTCTTTAGGACCTGAAATGGACACTTTGAGTTTACAGTGATGTCTGTTGGTTTGACCAACGCATTGGCAGCATTCATGGAGCTAATGAACTGAATGTTTAAGCAATACTTTGACCAGTTTGTTATGGTATTTGTGCATGACATTCTGATTTACTCTCATTCAGAAGCTAAACATGTTGAATACTTGAGGATTGTATTGGAAATGCTAAGGAAGAGCAAATTATATGTCAAGTTTAGTAAGTGAGCACTCTAAAAGAAGATGGTCAAGTTCTTTGGCCATGTAGTGTCAATTGAAGGCATCTCTATGGTCCTGAAAAGGTGGAAGTTGTTACGAACTGAAAGCAACTCAAGATAGTTACAGAGATTAAGAGCTTCTTAGGCCTAGCTAGATATTACCAAAGGTTTATCCAAGACTTCTCCAAATTAGCCGAACCCATGACTGAGCTGATTAGGAAAGGATCTAAGTTCAACTGGGATGAGAAGTGTGAACAGTCATTTTAAGAATTGAAGAGGAGATTGAGTTCGGCCCCCATCTTAGTCACTCCTACACATGGTGTTGGATATGTTCTATATACGGATGCTTCACAAAATGGATTAGGTGTAGTCTTGATGCAAGAAGGAAAGGTTGTTGCCTATGCCTCGTGACAACTAAAGATTTACGAGTAGAATTACTCAACATATGACCTAGAGTTAGCAGCTATTGTATTTGCCCTAAAAATTTGGATACACCATCTTTATGGTAAAGATTTGACCTATTTTTGGATCATAAGAGTCTGAAGTATATCTACACCCAAAAGGAGTTGAATCTCAGGTAATGCAGATGGATGGAGTTCCTTAAGGATTATGATTTTCAACTACATTAACATCCAGGGAAGGCCAACGTAGTGGCAAATGCCTTGAGTAGGAAATTTAACAAACAAAATTAGGAAAAGGGTCAGATATATCAATTGATTGCAGATTACAACTTGGATGTGACATTTGATGAGAAGCAAACATATTTCTACAACATGATTTGCCAACTTGATCTTTTGCATCAGATCACGGATAAACAAAGGCAAGATAAGTGGTTCACAAGTCTGGTAGAAGGAGTGGAATAGGGTTAACATACTGACTTTAGTATGGATGCAGAAAATACCCTAAGACTTAGAAATAGAATTTGTATGCCTCAAAAATGGATAGATCAAGCAAACCATATTAGATGAAGCCCATCAAACTAAATACACAATGCATCTAGGCAATGATAAATTGTATCAAAACCTTCAAAAAACCTATTGGTGACGAGGAATGAAAAGTGATGTGGCTAAATTTGTCTCTAAGTGCCTAACTTGTTAGCAAGTAAAGGTCGAACACAGAAAACCCTCTAGAATGTTATAACCACTCCTAATCCCTTAATGGAAGGGAGATAATATTGTCATAGACTTTGTCAGTAGATTACCACAGAACCAAAAGAAGATACTATATGGGTGATTGTGGATTATCTCACCAAGGTGACACATTTCTTGCCCATTAGATCCACAGACCAAGTTAGCAAGTTGGAAAAACTCTATGTGAAGGAGATGGTACAACTTCATGACGTGAATTGAGTTGGGAAAACTCAATTCATGCCATAGTTCTAGTAGAGTCTACAAAAGGAGTTGGGCACCAGACTCACAATGAGCATTGTTTTCTATACACAAGTTGAAGGTTAATCTAAGAGAGTCATTCAGATACTAAAAGATATGTTGGGATTTTGCATCCTTGACTTCAAGGGCAATTGGAGCAAGTACCTACACCTGGTGGAGTTTGCTTATAACAACAGTTATCAAGCAAGCATACAGATGGCTTTGTATAAAGCTCTTTATGGGAGACCCAACTGATCACCAACCTATTGGGCAAAACTTGAAAATCACATGCTTACAGGGCCAGATCTAGTGGAGGAGATTAATAACCGAGTCAAGTAGATCCAAAAGAAGTTGGCCACAAAAAAATGTTAACAAAAGAGCTATGTAGACAAGAGAAGAAGAACTCTGGAATTTTAAATGGAAGAGTTATGCAGACAAGGAAAAACTATCACTCCAATTCATTAGCCCATTTAAGATACTCAGAAGAATTGGTGAAGGTGCCTATGAACTCAACTTCTCAAACCGAATGTCCCTTGTACACAATGTGTTCCATGTGTTGATGCTGAGAAGATACGAACCGTACGCCTCTCACATATTCCATTGGGAAGAGGTTGATATCCAAAATGATGCCACTTATGAA
This sequence comes from Tinospora cordifolia, assembly GCA_030144865.1. NCBI lineage: Eukaryota > Viridiplantae > Streptophyta > Magnoliopsida > Ranunculales > Menispermaceae > Tinospora > Tinospora cordifolia. Next base: position 35,938 of record JAJIYU010000746.1, on the reverse strand, counting down.
GAAACCATAGTTAGAATCCTAGACCACAAGGTACTAAGCTTGAGAACAAAGGACATCCCCTTAGTCAATGTTCTTTCGAGGCATCATGGAGTGGAAGAGGCAACCTGAGATCTAGAAAGCGAGAAGAAAACAAAGTACCCAGACCTCTTTATCAAGAATGAATGATCAGACAGTGTCGAAATATGCCATGAATCCACATGTTTGATTGAATGTTATATGCATGCTTAGTTTAGAAATACACCATGTTATACCATGAAAATGCATGCCTCATTATATGTACACATGAGTAATCTATGTGATGCTATGATTATTAAATGCCTTGTTAACATGCTCAATACCATGCCATGATTATTAGATGCCTTGTTAACATGCTCAATATCATGCTTACTTGCTTATATTGTTTTTAATGTGATTTGATAATAAGGAGAGATTAACAAATATTATCAACCATGTACTAGCATGATGATAAATTTTCATCGTGAGTGTTCAAAACAAGTATTTTCAAAATGTGAACTAAGGGTTCAGATTTAACCCCACTTCATTAATGATAGGTTTGAAGGTTCGAATTTGACCTCATCCCCTAAGTATGGAACACTGAGGCATATTTCTTTTTGGTTTTAATGTCAACTGTAAACAAACAACTATTTGAATCATTTAATCTTTTAAAGTGTTTGTCATGTATGTGTTTTTTGTTTCGAAGTAATGAGTTAAATATTTGAAATAATCCACTGGGCTCTTAAACTCACCTCTCCTTTTTATCTTTCATGAAATTTCTAAATGGAAGCTACGTAGTCAAGTTAAATCTTAGAATTTATGAAATGTTTAAATTGGGCATGTTAGCCTTAATATTTTCATTAGGTTTTCAAGTTTAAATTTAATGTAATAAATTGAAAGATTTGTACTTCATGACATAATTTTTTTTATGAATGATAGGAATTTATTTTATTAAATGATTTCCAAGTATGTGTTATTAATTAATGTTACTCATTAAGTCTTGTAGAGTTGGGACAATGAAAGAGAAAAAGAGCAAAGAAATAACGTGACACCCCCCGCCTCTCGGTGGTGCGCTTATCATTGCAAGACTTGAGGGCAGTACGGTAATTACTTCCTCCAAACCATGTGGGCCGGGGATGGGGAAGTGGAGTATTATAATCATGGACTTTCAAAGTATGGAACGTGTTCTTAGATATTGCTTTGACTATCAAAAAGGATGGGCTAAGAAGGCGAAAGGTTTATTAAGAAAGGTGTCACGTGCTTGTTCACATGAGCTTTTATGTAGTGGACAAAACATTACAGAAATGCAGTATCTAATAGTAAAGTTTATAGATAAAATTGCAAGTATCAAAGAGGATGTTCATCAGCTCAAGAAGGATATCTCGTCACCCTCATCATCTATTTTTACAGAGACCTCTTAGTTATTTTGTTTTTTTAATAGTTGCATTTATATAGATTTTATAACTTTTGCATATTGACTTATGCAAAGTTTTATTTATTTTTTATATGCGTGCTACTTTTGAACATTACAATTGTTGATAGGTGAATTCTTTTGAATCGATCCCCCCCAAAGAACTAGACATGATAATTTTTTATTATTATAGTTTTGATGAATGAAGATATTCATTCCTTTTATTGTTGATTTTTAATTTTATTAATTATATAAATATTATGGAAAAATATTTGGATAGCTAGCTATTATGAACTTTATGGCTTTTCATATCATTTTTAATAAGAAATTTGTCATTTTTAGTTGCTAAATTCATGATTTCAAGCAACCTAACTTGCTGGTTTTTGATCAAATAATACATTATTTTACCATATTGATTACTACAACCAACATATGACATGTATAGCCATTGATTTCATGAGCATACATGCATATTTGATTCTTTCCCCCACGTAGACATGATTTCCTTCAAATTTTCATGTTTCCATAAACTTATAACCTCCTAATGCATTAGAGTAATTGCTGGAAATCAAAAAGTGACCATTAGAAAAGAATAGAATCATTATACCTTATACTGTTGCCCAACACACCTCATTGATGATGTATGCTTCAAAAGAGGCTTCTTGGATTCTTGTGGACTAATTTATGGATCTATTTTACAAGTGAAAATAAAAAAGAGTCTCAAAAGTTGTTGATGGAGATTTGACCCTCAAAAGATGAGAAAAAAATGAAAGAAAGGCATAGATCATAGGTTTAGAATAGGGTATTACCTTGTACAATGGCTTAATGGTGGATTATGGCACAAAATCTCAACTTTTGTGTAGCTTCTTCTTTTCGTAACTTGTGGAACGACTAGGGGAGGGAGGAGAGAAGAGAAATCAAAATTTGGGAGGAGAATGAAATGGGAGTCGCCACTTTTAGATTAGGATAGAAGTTGGGTTTTTTTTTTTTTTTTTTTTTTGATAAGGATAAGAGGGAATTTGATTGTATTTAGGACTCTTTTTTGTTATAATCTCTTGTAGATTTTAATCCTAATCTAATTTCCTTCTCATCTATTCCTCATGGGCGTCGAGATTAAGATCATATGGGATGATTTGATTTTATGTTAATTTAGGAACCATACTTTACATGTAAATACATCATATTAACATGCTACACCTCTTTTATACTAAATAAATACATTATTTTTATTTTATATTTTGTGTATCGAAATTAAGTTTATTAAATCTTTACTGGTTTATGAAATTTAAATAAGTTTTAATTATTTATTTATTTATTTTATTTTTTAACCAATATATGTATATATCATTAAATATTTTTTAATTAACTTTTCCAACCACTAAATTAGATTTATTTATTTATTATTTATTATTTTTATTTTTTTGGACTATTACAAAAGATTCTATGGGGCATATATATGGAGAGCAAAGAGCATTCGAGCAAAGACAAAATCAAAATGTTAAGAAAATCTATTTGTAGCCCAAAATGCGTCGATGCAAGAACCGATGGTGAGAGTAGATGCTGAAATACTCCGACCAACTCTAGTAGTGTCAAAAATAGTTGATTTGAGTGGGGTAGAAGCAAGCACTTGTGAACCACAACCTTTTGTAGTTATTTCTATGCCATCTACTATACTTACTATTATTAGTGATGTCATGCATTAGATGAAGTGATTTAGCGTAATACCTCAAGATTTATACAAAATTTGATAATTCAAATAAACTTAATAAAAATGTTTCCAGTACAATGAACACTAGAAAATTCATGAAATCATGGGCATAAGGTGTATGATCAATGTGTAACAGGATTGGCGAGCACAAAATGAAAGAATGCAACAACCATAGACTATCGCGGTACACTACTGCGAAATGATGCCCACTAACTACCGCGGTAACCTACCATAGTAGTGCGAGCAAAACGCAAAAAAATCAGAAATGGCATGGTTCTGGTTACCACGGTAATGTTATCATATTACTAAACAATGCATAGAAAACCCTAATCTCGCCATTCAACCCTATAGTCTCACTCCATCACACACGAACCAAAACCAATCGTCTTCTGCAATACTTTCGTTGCTTCCACATACATTTTGAATTAAACCTACCACATTCCATCATCTCTTAACATGCTCACAAGCATTGGTAGATGAAGAACCACGCAGTTTGTGGGGAGTTTGGACAGTGAAGCTTTTCGAACAATGATATCAAGGTAAGGTGTTTGTTTCACACAAAATACACATTTTCTGTATCACTGTATTGCATTTTCTAAGGGTATGCACATTCTTTTGATGAAATAGAACCCTAGAAATCATTTTAAATGTTCTTTGGAGCTAAACAAAGGAGGAAGCAAATAATAGCAGGGTATGATACTTTTCTATACAATATGATTCGTGTTTTCAAGTATAAAGTTCAGTAGTTGAGGTGCCATGCACAAGAGGAAATGAGAAACCATGCGCAAAAGTGCAATTTCTGATAATCGCATGACTACAATGGTAGCTGAAAGCGGTAGTGCGATTGACATTCTTGGGTTACCGTGGTAGCCTACCGCAGTGATGCGATTGTGAGCTCTATTTCATTTTTTTCATCCACGCACACTAACTACAGTTGTATCCCTTCCCAATACCCCAGTACATAGAAGGTAAATGGCACTATAACTCAGCTATTCAGACTCTTTTGCATTTCACATAACATTATGATTAGGGAATCATTAGATTATGAACGTAGAATGTTAGAAATACCACAAATGTAGAGAAATGATTTAATAATCCTTAGAGGTTGAGGATTCGAGAAGATTGGAATAATAGATTGAGGACTCGAAGGAGTGAAACAAAGAAATAGGTGGAGATGAATATCCACACTCTTTAGCATTATTTTAGTCTTAAATGTGAAACATGATTGTTTGTTTATCTTCATTGAATGTATAACAGCATGCTAGGGGTATATGTATCAGTTGCTTGAATGATTACCTAGCTGTTGTGTGATTCATAACATGCTGAGTGAATCATGAATGCTTAATACTTTCGTAATAAGATACCATATGCAATGCAGGATGAATTACATGCATTGAGTGATTACATGCATGGCTTGCAGTTCATCTATATGCCTTATGATGTTTATATATTGATATGTTAATACTGTAAAGTATGTTTGTGGTCACTAAATAAAGGTTTATTAAGAAATCTAACCACGTACCAGGGCGGTGATACGGATATTGTGGCAGCAGTCTAGTATCATCGTTGGTACCCAAGGTGGGTTTTGATGCTACCGTAGCAGTAGTGAGTTGGGACTAATAGTTGTGTTGAGACTTCACTCCCTTAGCTAATAATCGAATTGAGACTTCACTTCTAGGATAAAGATAGGGTTCTGAATAGGTAACAACCCTTTGGGTGTTTCTTTTGATATTCTGAACTTAATGGAGGATATCAAGGAAGGTCTTTTTAGTCTTAATGACAACAATAAATAATTAAATTGTTTGAAATGCCTAATGCCTAATAACTGCATGCATGTTTTGTGTTTTTTACTTTAATAATATTCGAGATGTGTTGTGTCTAATTGTCACAGGTAAGACGATCGCCCCAAAATTTTTCACTGCAATATCACCCGTGTGTGGGCTGATGAATGCAAAACGGGGTTGGTTACTTCAGAACCGAGTCCTCCCTGTGAGTGCACTAGAGTATCACTCTAGATCAGCAACCGTGACCACTCTCAAGGCAATAACACGTGGGCAAATAGATAAGCACACACAAGCGTACACACAGATAGGCACACAAAGGCAACTCTTTATCACACAAGTAAACCAATTACAGGGTAATCCGAGTGTGTCTCATCCGAATACAACTATGGGCTTATATAGAAAATCGCCCTTATAATTATGTGCCAATAGTTCTGGGAAGTTATGGACAGTTCCATAACTTCCCTGATGGTTATGCCATCTGTCCTTGGTCATGTCCGCCATCTGTCCATGTTCAAGCCATCTGTCCATGGGGGAAGTTATGGACAGTTCCATAACTTCCCTGGGTGAGCAACCAAGTGACACTTGTCTCTGGGAAGTTATGGGCGGTTTCCATAACTTCCCCTTGATCAGCCATCCGAGCAGCAGCATGTGTGAGCATCCTGTTTGTGGTACATCTGTCCCTACAGTTACTGTGACGGTTCCAGGGTGCTCCCATGTTCTGTGTTGTTCGTGGGGAAGTTATGGACGGTTCCATAACTTCCCTGGTGTGTTAGCAGCTTGTGCCACATGTCCTGGGCAGTTCCCCAACCGTGCCTAACTGTTGGTAACTCCTTCCCCAAGTGGCAATCACGCTTGCCATCCACGTGCACAGGTGGTTGGTTACCCATCCCAACCTCCTGTCCGTGCCCATCTTTGTTCTGCTATGTTCCAACATTTGCAGGACTTCCAGCAACCGTCAACCCATCCAGTAACTATCTGTGTGCAACCTACTCCGAGGTGTGCACATGCGCTTGGCCTAGCCTGCCAAGCTAGGCATTATTCAGTGATCCAAGTCAAGGGTCTAACAAACCTCCCCCACCAGTCTCGTTCGTCGTCCTCGATGAATGTTGAGTATTGTACTGGTTGATGAGGTCTTCAAACTGCCACAGAGTAGTATCCTTTTCCCATGATGCTTCCGTCGCTGGTAATCCTTTCCATTGAACCAGATAGAAGATCCTTCTATTTTTCTTGCTTTGGCCCATGACCCTCTTGTCAAGTATGGCTTCCGCTTCTTTTTCGAATTGAACCCTAATGGTAGGCGGGGCTCGCTTCAAGACTTGTCTGTCTGGATTCAGCAAGTCTTCGTGGAAGGGCTTCAAAAAGCTCACATGGAAAGTGGGATGGATCTTGAGGCGTTTGGTTAGCTTCAATCTGTAAGCTACCCGTCCCAGTTTCTTCATCACCTCGAACGGACCATCATACTTCAAGAGCAAGCTCCTGTGAACAGTCTTGCTATTGACCCGTTTCCAGATTTGGGGTGGTACCTTCAGTAATACCTTGTCCCCAACATTGAAATTGAGTTCCCTTCTGTGTTGGTCAGCATACTTCTTCATCCTTCGGATAGCCTTGGAGAGGTTATCCTTTGCTTCCTCTAGCATTTCCTGCTTTTGCCTTGCAAATCTGTACACTGCTGGGCTTCTTTCCAAGCTCTTCGATTTAGCAACTTCGTGGGGAGTAAGGGGCCATTGTCCAATGGCGACTTCAAATGGACTCAATCTGGTACTTGAGTGCTTGTGTAAGTTATAACAAAAAATTGGGCTATAGGCAACAGTTTTACCCAATTTGATTGACTTGCATTGACAAAGTGTCTCAAGTACTCTTCCAGCAAATCATTCACCCTTTCTGTCTGTCCATCAGTCTGGGGGTGACTTGCTGTGGAGAACTTCAACTCTAATCCCAAAAGTTCAAACAATGCAGTCCAAAATCGCCCAGTGAACCGAGTGTCTCGATCACTAATGATATCCTCTAGGATTCCCCAATACTTTACCACGTTGTTGAAGAATAATTTAGCAGCAACATCAGTAGTACAGGAATGAGGGACCGGGATGAAGGTAGCATACTTGGAAAATCGATCTACAACCACGAATATAGATCGATAACCCTGGAATTTAGGCAACCTAGTGATAAAATCCATAGAGATGCTTCTCCATGGCCTCTCAGGAATTGGCAGCGGTTCAAGAGTTCCTGCTGCCTTCCTCTTCTCAGTTTTGTCTAGTTGACAAACCAGACAAGTTTTTACATAAGCCTCCACATCGTCTTCCATCTTCGGCCAGAAATAAGAGCGAGACAACAATGCTAGGGTCCGTTCCACGCCTGGATGTCCAGCCTACCGTGAGTCATGTGTCTCCCTTAGTAGTTCTGTCCTTAAGTTCCCTCTTACTGGAACAAAGAGTCGACCACCCTTTGCATAGAGCAGTCCATCGTCCAACCAGAATCTTCGTACGACCCCTTCCTTAACTTGTTGAGCCAACCTCTGGTACGTGCTATCTCTAGCACCTTGTTCCTTGATCTTCAAGAAGAAATATGTCTCTATAGTAGTGATGGCTGCCAATGTTTCAGTCACCAACTTTTGACTTAATGCATCTGGTACCGAATTGAGCCTTCCAGGTTTGTGTTCAATTTGCATGTCGAATTTCACTACAAAATCCAGCCAACGAGCTTGTTTCAGGGTCAACTTCTTCTGGGTCAGGAAATGAGTAACAGCAGCATTGTCTGTTCTTACTACAAATCTCGTTCCCAACAGATAATGTCGCCAGATATGTAGGCAGTGCACAACTGCAAGCATTTCTTTCTCATGTACAGGGTACCGTTGTTCTACCTCATTCAGTTTTTGACTTTCAAAAGCAACAGGGTGCCCTTTTTGAACTAGAACGCCTCCAATAGCACGATCAGAGGCATCAGTGTGAACTTCGAATGGCACTTCAAAGTCTGGAAGTTTTAATACAGGTTCAAAAGAAATGGCTTCCTTCAACTCCTTCATCGCTTGGTCGCAAGCTTCTCCCCAATTCCAAGGCTTGTCTTTCTTCAGCAAGTCCGTGAGAGCAGCAACCCGCTTAGAGTAGCCAACGATAAATCTCCTGTAATAGTTAGCTAAACCAAGGAAAAAGCGAAGTTCAGATACCTTAAAAGGTGTAGGCCATTCTGTAATCGCCTGTACCTTCCTCTGATCCATCCTCAGCTTCCCTTCACTGATCATATGCCCAAGAAATGTGACAGTTTCTTGAGCAAATTCGCATTTCTCCTTCTTCACATACAATTCGAATTCTCTTAGTTTGGTCAGAGCCATTCTGATGTGTCTTACATGATCTTCAAGAGTCTGGCTATAAATCACTATATCGTCCAGATAAACTACCACAAACTTGTCAATGAAGTCATGAAGCACACTGTTCATTAGGTGACAAAAGGTAGCAGGAGCATTGGTGAGGCTGAAAGGCATTACCAAATATTCAAACGATCCATACCTTGTCACCATTGCCATTTTTGGTTCATCCCACGCAGCAATTCGAACTTGATAATATCCTGAACGTAAGTCCAGTTTTGTGAAGAACCTGGCTTTGGCTAACCGGTCGAACAGATCAGCAACAAGTGGAATTGGATACTTGTTATTCACGGTAAGCTTATTCAAGCCCTATAGTCCACACACATCCGCAATGTTCCATCTTATTTCCGCTAGAACAAGACAGGCGCTCCAAATGGGGCTTTCGATGCTTGGATATACCCTGCCTCCAGTAACTCCTTTAACTGCTTTCACAGTTCTTCGAGTTCCTTGGGTGTCATTCAGTATGGGGCTTGGGCAGGGGCTCGAGCACCTAGTTCAATAGCATGATCTATATCCCTCCTCGGAGGTAATTTCTTTGGCAACTCAGGGGGCATCACGTCCTCGAACTCTTTCAGCACCATAACAACTGGTTCGGGGATTTCTATGACTTTTCCCTCTTTGACTTCCAACAAAGCAGCAACAAAAGTTAGATGACCCTTCCGTAGACCATCTTTAACTTGAATAGCCGACAACATGGGTACAGCTTCAGGGGACTGTCTCCTTTTTCCTTTCTCAGTAGGCACAAAGCAAGGGTTTACTTTGTCCATGATAAACAGTCCCTTCATCGAAGGCATCACAGCTATATTCTAAGCCTGCAAGAAATCGTTACCTAGAATAATATCAAAATCATCCAACAGGACGGCCATGAAGTTAGCTATACTTGACCATTCCTTGATTTTGATTTCTGCTCCCTTTGCCACGCCTTCAATAGGCTTTACCTCAGAATTCACCACTTTCATTCGGCCTTGGTTCTGGGAGAGAGTTAACCCGAGGTTTTTTTTCAAAGGGACATCAATAAACGAGTGCGTGGCACCCGTATCTACCATTGCCAAGACTGTACATCTCCTGTTGATCACGACCTCCACGTACATCAACCCATTGTCTGGGGTCTTTGCTTGCTGTTGAATGGCATTCAACAGTCTTAAAGGATTAACCCATACTTGGTCAGTAGGGTTCTCTTCTTCAGCTATCAACGCCACCAATCTTTCCTTCTTAGGACAGTCACGAGCTCGATGAGGCCCATTGCAAATATAGCATCCCTGGTTCGAGTTCTTGCTGGACTGTCCTTCATGGTTTGACACTTTCTTGTCCTCTTTCTTGTGAGAAGTGGACGTCTTCCCAGAAGTTCCTTTCTTGCCATCCTTGGAAAACTTCTTTTCTTTGGACTTAGCTTTCCCTGCATCAGAATTGGACATTGAAGATGTCGCTTTAAAGTCTACTAGTGCATCTGCCGCAGCAATAGCAGAAGGAAGATCCTTGACTGCTTGCCTCTACAACTCAGCCTAGGCCCATGATTGCAACCCAGACGTGAAATTGAACAGCTTGTCATCTTCGGACATATTTTTGATGTCTAGCATCAGTGAGGAGAGTTGTTTAACATATTCTCTCACTGTGCCAGTCTGCTTTAGTTTCTTCAAGGCATCCCAAGCAAGCCAAGCAGTATTAGTAGGGAGGAACTGATCCTTCAGTTCCTTCTTCAAGGCCTCCCACGTTTCAATCTTGGGACAACCTGCTGTAGCGTCATCGTCCACTTTGGTTCGCCACCAAAGCTTCGCGTCTCCTGTCAGATACATTGCAGTCAAGCCCACCTTTTGTTCCTCTGGGGTACGAACAGTAGTGAAATACTGTTCCATATCCCAAAGGAAATTCTCCAGTTCCTTGGCATTCCGAGTTCCACTGAATGCCTTAGGTTCCGGGACTTTAGTCTTTGGCACATCCGACCCTTGAGGAACTTTACTCACAGCACGTTTCAGTATTTCGATCTCAGTCGCCACCGTCTGAGCTGTGTCTGTGCATAGGTTCCCCACGACTCGAACATTTGTGACCATCTCTTCCCACTTAGTTTCTCATTCTGTCATGCGGGACTCCAAGCCATCAATTCTGGAACTCAGGATACTCAGTTCCGGGGTTTTCCACTCCAGAACCAGAACTTGTTTGAATGAGGTCTGCCAATGCTCGTTCAAGTTCTACAATCCTTTCCTTCAAGTCGTCAATCGCCTCTCATGTGCTACCACCAGCCATCTCTCGTGTCACGGGTGATAGATGAAGATGTTGGTCCATCAGTGCCTTAGGGGCAATCGTCTACGCCAGTATATAAAAAATATTTGGAATTCTAAACTAGAACTGAGGTGGACAAAAAAAAATGAAGATTCTGGTGCCAATTCACGCGTTGTTAAGATTGGATAGGCATGTCCCATCTTAACAGGGAATTAAGAAATGATAGAATCTCTCTTTTATTAGATAAGATTTATAAGATAAATGTTGGATCCTAGGTACGAGTCTAATCTATTCATTTCATGCTTTGATGAAATATCTTAGATCTCTCTGATTGTGTATCAATCAAGTTAATCTCCTTTAATGGGAGTCGATCACTAAAAACAAAGCAATTGAGGAATTTAGAACAACACTCTCCTACTTTCATAGGAAAAAAATAATTTAGGAGATGAAATCTCGATTACATTACTACAAACCAAAATTGGATTTTGAAGAGCAAGCCAGAGAAAAGAAGCACTAAGATAATACCTTTCATTTTAATCTCATCTACTGCAAAAGGGGGCCCTCTTGATCGCCAAAAATAAAGCAACTGATTTAGTAACATCGACTACAATAAGGGCTTCATGTCATTATGTTAATAAAAAATGGTTGGATGGTATGTCAACAAATTGGTCTATCTAATTGGTACCAACCACTCTCTTTATAAGAAAGCATGGCTGCTCACTTGCTTTCGCTTGTGGTAGTTCGTCCATAGATACGATCAGAGTTATATCGACCTAAGAATTTACAAATTCTTTATAATATAAAATTAACTTTTATATTATGTCGTTGTAGTAACACCTCATGCTCCTGAGGACTCATCCTATGATGTGGTATGTTAGGCAAAGTAGCCATTAGTTACAAGTTATTCCGATGTTGGACATCTAGAAGAACGTTAGATTTGCTATTAAATTATGGGAAAACACATCATAAGAACTCCTCTATAAGTGATTGACTTGCTCAATAATGTTATATTATGATTTTTGAGCTTCTGATGTGCAAAATCATTATCTTTTCTAATTTTTTTATCATATTCATAAAAAAAATAAGTGGATCAACAAAAGGCTTATTATGATAACTTTTTGAAGCATCCTCAATTTCATTTAAAGTAATCATTCCAAGAGAAAAGATAGAATCTTCTGAAATAGTACCTCTGACCCTTGAAGCCTATTACATATGATCACGAAAACTTACCTATTCAATGAACGTAGTGAGCTATAGCTTTAATAGAGCAATTGCTCGCTCAAGTCATGCAAAATCATCGCATCTACTCTTTTCCTCGAGTTGGGTTCCTTGTAGTAGTTTTCTTGAAGACATGGTTAAAGAATGAACATGAATCTAATACCAATTGAGTCTAATCTTTAGACTCAATGATTCTTCTAAATAGTAAGAAACATGAAAATAAGAATTCGCAAAATTTTCTAAAAAAATTAAATTTTATCTCTACATCATTTCCATAATATCTGCAAAACAACAAAAACTCATAAGTAGATTCTAGTACATAACTTTTTAAAAAAATTAGAAATAACTCAACATGTGAATAGAGTTTGGGACTAAGAACATCTCCAATGCAAAAAATAAATTGCATCCATGGATTAATATGTCTATAATCAATGTAAAAGTATTGTTTATCTATGTGTCACTTGATAGTAATGAAATAAAAAAAATTAAAAAAGTTCTCTTGAATGCAACCAGAATTGCTCTTATTTTGTATAACATTGGGTCTTATACAAACTTTTTTAAAATTTTTTTAAGTTAGAATTTTTTATATGACATCTTAATTGGTTATTTGTTGCACCCTCTAAAAATAGGAGGCTATGTAAACAACTTCCCTTTTTGTTTCATTCGTCTTCTCATTGAAAATGAATGGTTGCATTGGAGAAGTACTTTCGATTTTTTTTTTCTTTTTGGTCCAATGTCTATATTATCTTATGTGGCATTCATGTTTTCTCTAATATATTGTTGCATTAGCGATACTTAAAGTTTCAAATTAAAAAAAAAATAGATATCTAATACAACTCATAGACTAAAAATAAAACCTAAAATAAATTTACCAAAAGTAAACCCTTAAAAAAGATTATTAAAAAATAGTAAATTTACTAAATAAAATGTTAAATCTAACTCTTATGGCATTGCATCACAAACTAAAAACAAGAATTAATGAAACTGAAGTCCAAGTAATTTCAGGGAAAGGATGAGAGTTAAGAAAGTCAAAGATTGAGTATTCAATATTATGGAGAAGATGGTGAGCTCCTTGACACGTGATGACGAAGAAACTCAAGTGTTTTCCTACGTGGGTTACATGTTAGAAAGTTAAGCAGGAAAATGATGGAAATCAAGCCTACCGATTGAAGGTGAGATGAAGACTTGGGCAAATTCAAAGAACTATTCTCATGCACCTGAGTCACTTAAGGACGGGGTTACATGTTAAAAAGTGATGCAAGAAAATAATGGAAATCAAGCCTACAGTATGAAGGTGAGATGAAGACTTGGGCTAAATTCAAAGAACTATTCTTGTCAGTATTTTGAAATGAGAGATGAGAAAAATTAAAATAAATTGTAGCACTTGCAAAGAAATCTGAACACACTTTTTAACTTTGAAGCATTACAATTTAAAGCTTGAAAAATAACAAACTACTAACAGAAAAATCTAGAAAATCAGCTCTGCAAAAATAGAAAAATCAGCTCTGAACTAACAAACTACTAACAGAAAATTTTAGAAAATCAGCTTTAAAAAACAGAGCATGATCACTAGAACTAACTCCTAAGAATAAGGAACAACTTGGACTCAATCAAACTTAAATAAGTTGAGCAGTCCTGAGCATGTATTTCAACACTCCTCCTTGCTTTAGGAGCTGCAAACACCAAGTTTTAGCCTTAGAAACTCAAACTTGCTGACTGGAAGTGGTTTTGTAAACAAATTTGCTAATTGATCTTCAGATTTGCAATAAACCAGGGTTATAGATTCTTCTTTCTGCACTTCTCTTAGAAAAAACAACTTGATATTGAAATGCTTAGTTTTCCCATGAAACACAGGATTATGGGAAATGGCAATGGCAGCTTGGTTGTCAACAAAAATCTTAATGCTTTCTTTCTGCTCCAGATTAAGATCCATTAAAATCTTCCTCAACCACAAAGCTTGATTAACAGCAGCTATAGCAGCTATTGCAGCAACAAATTCTGCTTCAGCAGTGGATTGAGCTATAGTTTCTTTCTTCTTCGAGCTCCATGAGAAAATACTTGATCCAAGAGTAAAATAGTAGCCTGAGGTACTCCTCATATCATCAATAGAACCTCCCAAGTCACTATCAGAGAAGCCAACCAGCTTGAACTCCTTACTTCTTGTGAATTTAACACCAAAATTACTTATGCCTTTGACATATCGAATCACTCTTTTGGGAGCCCTGAGATGCAATTCACTTGCACAGTGCATAAACCTAGATAATATACTTACAGCATTTAAAATATCAGGACGTGTTGTTGTAAGGTACATTAAGCAACCAATCAAACTTCTAAAATATCCCTCATCAACTTTATCAGTTCCATCTTCTTTGCACAACTTCTCCTTTTGATTCATAGGAGTGCTTGCTTCCTTGCATTCTTCAAGGTTGAACTTCTTTAAAATTTCCTTTGCATACTTCTTCTGGCATATGAAGACTTAATGCTCAGCTTGCTTAATTTCCATTCCAAGGAAGAAGGTCATTAATCCGAGATCTGTCATCTCCAAAAACTTCATCATTTCTTGTTTGAAGTTCTCAATCAGCTGTGCATTATTTCCTGTCAGCAAAAGATCATCAACATAAAGAGAGACTATCAAAACATAATTACTCTGATGTTTGACATAAAGAGTAGCCTCAGACAGACTTTTTTTTAAAGCGTAAGCTCAACAAATGTTCATCTATCTTGTTGTACCAAGCTATTGGAGCCTATTTCAACCCATAAAGAGCCTTCTTGAGAAGAAACACCTTGTCCTCCTCTCCTTTCTTCACAAAGCCTTCAGGCTGATCAACATAAATTTCTTCCTGCAAAACACCATTTAAAAATGTTGATTTTACATCAAGCTGATGCACTTTCCAATTCATTTGAGCAGCTATAGCAAGTAAAAGTCTTATTGTGTCCAAACGAGCAACTGGTGCAAAGGTGTATGAGTAGTCCACACCAAAAACTTGAGCATAGCCTTTCACCACAAGTCTTGCTTTATGCTTGTTGATTGAGCCATCAGCATTAAGCTTGGTTTTGTACACCCACTTGACTCCAATCACCTTCCTATTTTGGGGTCGATCAACCAACTCTGATGTTTTATTTTTCTCAATCATGAACAATTCCTCCTTCATTGCAGCCATCCAATTTTTGTCTTTTATTGCTGCTTCAAAATATGCAGGTTCACAAACAGCTATATTGCACCTTGCATAAATGTCAGTGAGTAGTCTAGTACCTCTTACAGGAGCATCATCTATCAACTTATTTTGCCAATTTTCATCTTCATCTGTGCTTGAAACAGGAAACTTAAGCTGCAGTTATGCTTCAGTTTGGCCATTTTTCTTTGCCTCATCCCAGTTCCACTCTCCATCTTCCACAAAATGAACATCTCTGCTTGTAACAATTTTCCCAATTTGTGGTTGGAAAATTTTATAAGCTTTTGTAATAGTGTTGTAGCCGATAAAGATGCCTAGAAGTGCTCTTTTATCTAACTTGTCTCTCTTGATCTGAGGAACATAAGTGAAGCCCAAACAACCAAATATTTTGAGAAAACTTAGAGATGGTTTATGACCATACTAGGCCTCATAAGGTGTCTGATCCTTGACTACTTTTGTTAGCAATCTATTTTGCAAGAAAACCGCAGTATGAGCTGCCTCTGCCTAGAATTGTTTGGGTAGATTCTTCTCATGCAACATACATCTGGTCATTTCTAAGATGTATTCGTTTCTTTTTTCACTAACTCCATTTTGTTGCGGAGTGTAGGGGGTTGTTAGCTGATGTTCAATGCCAGCTTCTTCACAAAATGCATTGACATTTTCTGAGGTATACTCCTTACCGTTATTAGACCTCAATATTTTAATTTGGTTGCCACTTTGATTTTCCACAATCTTCTTGAACTTCCAGAATACTCCAGCCACTTCTGATTTGAATTTTAAGAAAAAAAATCCAACACATTCTAGTGAAATCATCAATAAAAACAACATAATATCGACTACCTACTAATGAAGGAGTCCTCTGAGGCCCAGCAACATCTGTGTGGACTAAATGCAGCTTATAGGTAGCTTTCCATGCTGTCTTGGGAAATGGCTTTCTGTTTTGTTTTCCAAATTGACAAGCCTTGCAAGTCGATATGTAATCATCAAACTCTGGAAGATCAAGTGCCATCCTTTTGGACTTCATCTGTTGTAGCCCTTGGTGGTGATAATGCCCGAGCCTCTAGTGCCACACCATTGAGAGGCTTTCTTTGGTTAGAAAAATTGATTGCTCTTCCTGCATTGGATTGAGAGAAAAACTCCTCCCTACCATCTTAACTTTGAACTTTTTTGGCCTGTAGCATCCTCTATCACACATGCCTTCTCCGTGAACATCACATTGAATCCCTTCTCTATTAATTGACCAACACTGAGCAAGTTTTGATCAATATCCGGTACATAGAGAACATCAGTGATTAACCTGGTTCCCGAATAGCTTGCAATGGCTACGGTGCCCTTTCCTTTGACTGCAATGTATTCGTCGTTCCCAATTTTGACCTTCTTGGACTCATTTCTCTTTAATTCTTTGAACAACTCCTTGTCATATGTCATATGATTAGTGCAGCCACTATCAATGAGCCAATTTTTACTTGTTTCATAATTTGTGAAACAAGTTGCAACAAAAAGCTAGTCCTCTTCTTCTTGATCTGCCACTTGTGCTTCATTTCCTTGCTGCTAATTTTTATTCTAGCAAATAACAGCTTCATGTCCCATTTGATTGCATTTGCTGCACTTTGCATCTGGTCTTCTCCAACACTTGAAAGGTGGGTGACCTTTCTTGCCACAATGTTGACATGGAGGGTAATCTTTCTTTACTCCTGATCTTATATTTCTGGTTTTGCTTTTGTTCCAAGGTGCAGAGTTTTGTCCACTTGCAGCTTGAAACTTCTTGTTATGGGGCCTACCATTCTTTCCATCATCTTGATGCTTGACTGGTAAGGTTCCTTCTGCTACTCCATTTTGTCTCATGATTCTTCTTTGCTCTTGTGCTTGTAAAGCATTTAAGAGTTCTGCAAGAGAAATCTTTGACAGATCCTTTGTGTTCTCCAGAGTTATTATGGTGGCTTCAAACCTCACTGGTACTGTTACAAGTAGTTTCTCCACAATTCTTGAATCAGTTAACTCGGATCCAAGCAACCTCACCTTGTTGGCAATACTTAGTAGCCTATCCGAATACTCTTTTATTGATTTTGACTCCTTCATTTTCTGCAATTCAAAGTCTCTGATCAGATTCAACACTTGCATTCCTCGGATTCTCTCATCACCTTCATATTCTGCCTTGAGGTAATCCCAAATTGCCTTTGCTGATTTCAATGACATTATTCGTGTAAAGATGGTGGATGACACTGTTGCAAATAAGCAAGCCTTTGCTTTTGATTTCTTTGTCTTCTTCTCCTTTTGTGATTTCATTGGTGCTACAGTGGGGTTTGCTGGAAGTGGCTAAACTTCATAGTCTTCTTCAACAGCTTCCCACAGATCCAATGCTTCTAGGTAGGTCTCCATATGCACTGCCCACATCTGATAATTGTCTCCATCGAAGACTGGTGGTGCCATTGCTAAAAAGTTTGACTCTCCTTCCATTGGTGCACTAAACTAGCCTCACAGATCCCTCAAGAAGAATGTTCTAATACCAAATTGTCGGTATTTTGAAATGAGAGAAGAGAAAAATTAAAATAAATTGTAACACTTGCAGAGAAATCTGAACACACTTTTTAATTTTGAAGCATTACAATTTAAAGCTTGAAAAATGACAAACTACTAACAAAAAAATCCAGAAAATCAGCTCTGAAAAAATAGAAAAATCAGCTTTGAAATAACAAACTACTAACAAAAAAATTAGCTTTGGACTCAATCAAACTTAAATAAGTTGAGCAGTCCTGAGCATGTATTTCAACAAATGATGGAAATCAGGCCTACAGAATGAAGGTGAGATGAAGACTTGGGCAAAATTCAAAGAACTATTCTCATGCACCTGAGTTACTTAAGGACGGGGTTACATGTTAGAAAGTGATGCAAGAAAATGATGGAAATCAGGCCTACAGTATGAAGGTGAGATGAAGACTTGGGCTAAATTCAAAGAACTATTCTCATAATGATGGAAACCAGGCCTACAGAATGAAGGTGAGATGAAGACTTGGGCAAAATTCAAAGAACTATTCTCATGCACCTGAGTCACTTAAGGACGGAGTTACATGTTAGAAAGTGATGGTACAAGTATAAATATTCCTTTTGTGGTATCTGGGTTTAATTTTTTTTTAGTGTTCAATCAGCTTTGACAATTACTCCACCGCTGCTCTTAAGCAGCTGCTATGCTAACTATTGCACACTACAACTGCAACTACTCCAATTGTGCAACGATTAGAACCGTCTTATACACGGATCAAAATCGTCACTCTGCTATTTTTCTGTTTGATCATTGCTGCCGCTGCTGCGTCGAATCTAAATCGATTCGACGTTGTTTTTGTGGACCTGTCTAAATCGATTCGGATCTGAATCGTTGTTTCCTCGGCATTGATTCACTCTGCTTGCACTGCTGCTGCTATACACATATGAGAATTGCCCTGCCTCTGCGCTTTTAATTCGTCTGCCATCGCTTGCTCACTGTTTCGTCAACCCCTGCTACTGCTATTGATTGCCTCTAAGCACCGTTTTGCCACTATTGTTCACTGTTTTCCAACTATTCGTTGTTTTTCAGTCATTTGCCATTGCCTCGCCTGAATCACGCTTCTGGTTGTTCGTTATTTGCCATTCAATCGTCCCCAGCTACATGCGATCCAGATCTACACGTTGTGCATCTACTGTTCGTGCAAATCTGTTGTTTCACGCCGAAATCTATAGTTTGCACACACACTGCTGCAATTTCATCGCCCAGATCTATTTTTCTCTGCTGCGATTGCACGTTGTTAAACTTCGTGTTCATGGTTCGTGGTTCTCAAACCTGTTTGCTATCTGCCATTATTGTTCCAAGCAGGTCGTGTTGCACTTTGTCGTTCTCAAACCTATTTATTGTCGGCCATTGTTTGTTCCAAGCACGATGTGTTACTACCAAGCGCTTTGCTGCACCTTGTTTGTTCGGCCCTACGTCTTGTTCGCTCTTGTTTTGGTATGCCTTCTTGCTGATTGCTGCTTGTGGTGTTCATATTGTTTGTGTTGATCTATTTCGTGGCGATTCATGGTGTTTGCTCGACGCTGTGTGATCATTGTGCGTTTCATAGCAATTCTTGCTTTTGTGCCTATATATATATATATATAATGACTTCATCTAACGATATTATTCGTCCCATTGACATCACTTTAGATACGACAAATTATAATATTTGGACAACAAGAAAAAAGCTAGAACCTATACAAGTTACTAATGAGACTAATGCTAACTTTAAAAAACGATACAAGATTTGGGGTAGCACTCACTGTAAGATTTTATCCTGGTTAATCAATACCTCTATGCCATCTATTCAGATCCTCTTGCCAAAATTTCTTAATGCTCAACTTGCATGAAATTTTTTGGCTAATCGATATAATTGCTCGAGCGATTTAGCACTTCAATATCAATTAGAATCTCATCTACAACACTTATGACAAGTACCGGGTTAGTCAATTTTAGACTATCACTCGCAATGAATGCACTATAGGATCAATTATCTCAAGTTGATTCAGATATCACACATCTCGCATCTGGTAAAACCTTTCAGTCATATCAGGATCGTCGTCAATTCATTCAATTCATGATAGGTATACGAGATGATTTTGAACATGTAATGCTTCTCTCCTTCATCGAACCCCTCTTTCGACACATAAAACTGCACTTACCGAATTAATCTTAAAAGAAACACATCATGCTACTAAACTTAGCATGACCTCTGACCAGGCCTTGGTAACTTCTACTCCTTCACTAGTTTTTGAACAAAAGATTTTTGTTGTTGTTTCAAAAGTACCAAGGTAAGGCAAGACCAAATTTATTGGGTAATGTTATAAGTGTGGCTATTTTGGACATCATAGTTCTAAATGTCGACGATCAAGAGATGATTCAACTAAAATCATTAACTCTAGTAGCGCTACTACTTCTATTGTCTCTACAACACCAAACCCATCTGAGGCACCCATTCTATCCCTTACTACAGCTAATCTTGAGGCACTTGTACAACAGGTTCTATCCAAAGCACCCACTGCTCTTGCAATTCAATTAGGTAATACCTTTCCTTGGTTCATTGACTTCACTTATTGCAATCACATGACCTCTGATATTTCTTTAGTTTCACATAGTAATAACAGTCCACCTATTTCTTGTATTTATACTGCTAATAGATCAAGTATGTCTGTTAGTTACACTAGTACTAGCTCCACACCCAATCTCTCTCTTCCTAACACACTTGTTATTCTGAATTTATCACTTAAACTCCTTTCTATTGGCCAACTTGTCGAAAATGGTTTTATTTTAACTTTTTCTAATAAAGGATATGACATACAGGATCAAAAGACAGGATGGTTGATTGGGGCTGGATGTAAAGTTGGTCATCCTTTTGAAGTTACTCTTTTACATATACTTTCTTCTGCTCCTATTGTTGTGTCTATTTCTACTTGTAGTTTGTAGCATTCACGCCTAGGTCATGCATCTTTGTCTCGAATTAAAACTTAGCTTCTGCTGGTTGTTTAGGCCAAGTCAATTTTGAAAAATTGAATTGCATTCATTGTCAATTGAGCAAACAAAGCGTCCTACCATTCAATAAAAGTGAATATGTTTCATCAGCCCCTTTTGATCTTATCCATTCTGATATCTGGGGCCCTGCTCCCATACCTACTAAATGAGGATCTTGATATTTTGTAATCTTTATTGACGATTTCTCTAGATATACTTGGTTATATCTCTTAACAGATTGTTCAGAATTGCTTGATGTTTTTCGTGTCTTTCAAAAAATGATTCACACTCAATTTGGGAGAGAAATCAAAATTTTTCATGGTGATAACCTCCAAGAATACACA
The DNA here is from genome assembly GCA_030144865.1 of Tinospora cordifolia. Taxonomy (NCBI): domain Eukaryota; kingdom Viridiplantae; phylum Streptophyta; class Magnoliopsida; order Ranunculales; family Menispermaceae; genus Tinospora; species Tinospora cordifolia. The sequence goes on along the minus strand of JAJIYU010000746.1, from coordinate 15,219 downwards.
TCTACTGCTTTTCTTAAAACTCTAAAGAGTAGTGGGACTTTATACCATCAATCATGCTCATATACCTCTTAGTAAAATGGTCGTGCTAAACGAAAACATCGACACATTTTAGATATTGTTTGATTTCTTCTCCTTTCTGCTCAATTATCCGAAAATTTTTTGGGGGAAGCTGCACTCACTACAGTCTACACTATTAATCGTATCTCATCCTCCACTATAACTAATCAAACTCCATACGCAATATTATATGAGAAAACACTATATTATTCTGTGTTAAAAACATTTGGTTGTGCATGTTTTGTCTTACTACCTCATTCACGTATTTGTTGTTTTATCAGTTATTGCATTGAACATAAGGGCTATCATTGTTATGATCTTATTGCACAAAGACTACGCATATCTCGCCATGTGCAATTCTTGGAAAATCAGCCATTTATGTCTCTTTTTTCATCATCCCCATCACCTTGTTCTTCCTTCTTATTTGTTGATTCTTCCCTAGACATATTTCCTAACTCCGATGTAGGTAAAACAAGGTCATCAAACTCCAACTTAACTAGCGAAACTAATCTACCTGCAATATCGAACGATCCAATCAACTCATCACCTGAGTCTCTTCTTACATCTAAAATATGTCGCTCTAGTCGAATAAGAACCCTTCCATCCCACCTTCAAGATTATCATTGTTTTTTTGTCCTTGCCACTTTGTATGAGCCAACCACCTATCGCGAGGCTAAATCCAGCCCGTTATGGCAACAAGCTATGGCTAAAGAACTCCAGGCTATGGAAACCACTCATATTTGGGATCTAACTGACTTGCCTTATGGTAACATTGTAGTAGGAATTAAATGAGTGTTCAAGATTATAACTCGTGCTGATGGATTCATAGAATGCTATAAAGCATGCATGGTCGCTAGAGGTTTCACACAGGAATATGGTATTGATTATGAGAAAACTTCTGTTCTACTTGCTCTTCTTACAACTTTTTACTCTTTACTTGCGCTTTTTGCAGCTTGCAAGTGGAAGATGCTTCAAATGGATGTTAAAAATACATTTCTTAATGGAGACTTGATCGAATAAGTTTATTTACAACCTCCTAAAGGCCTTGATCACTGGCCAGGGAAAGTTTGTTGCTTTCATAAAGCTATATATGGTATTGGTTTTCTAAGTTTAGCTCTGTACTCTCTCAACAGGGATTCACACCTAGCTCTTATGACTCTGTTTTTTTCTACATCACTCAAAGGTTGGCCTTATTATTCTTCTACTTTATATTGATGACATGGTTATTATAAGATATGATGTCTTAAGTATCCATGCCTTGCAAAAATTTCTTGGCTAGACTTTTGAAATGAAAGATTTGGGCACCCTTAAATACTTCTTAGGTCTTGAAGTTACATCAAGCTCTAATGGATGTTATCTCTCTCAAGCTAAGTATGTCTCTAATCTATTATCTCGTGCTAGCTTAACTGATAGTAAAATTGTTGATAGTCCCTTAGATACAAATGTCAAGCTACTGCCTAATGATGATATGCCTCTACCAGATGCAACATTGTATAGACAATTAGTTGGTAATCCTATCTATTTTACTGTTACTTGACCTGATCTTTCCTATGTTATTCAACTCATGAGTCAGTTTATGCAAGCTCTAAGATCTTTTCATTATGCAGCAGTTTTACATATACTTCGATACGTAAAGGGTACCATGTTTTATGGTCTTCATTTCTCTGCCCACTCCTCCTTAGACCTTCATGCTTTCTCAGATGTTAATTGGGCTAGTAATTCAACTAATTATCATTTTATTACCGGATATTGCTTTCTTCTTGGATCATCACTAATCTCTTGGAAGAGTAAGAAACAAACTTTTGTTTCGCACTCTAGCACCGAAGCTGAATGTTGCGCTCTACCATATACTACTTCTGAGTTGTTATCTTCACTGTGATAACATGAGCGCCATACAAATTGCTCCTAATGACATGTTCCACGAATGTACAAAACACTTTGAGATTGACTATTAGTTCATTCGTTAGCATATCAAACAAAATACATTCCGTTTGACCCATGTCGCATCTGCCGATCAACTTACTGACATTTTCACCAAAGCACACCCACCTGGTCGACATCAAGTCCTAGTTGACAAACTCAAAATGGCTTCTTCTCTACCACCTTAAGTTTGAGGGGAGATGTTATTATTATTATTATTATTATTATTATTATTATTATTATTATTATTATTATATATTATACTATATCTATAAGATATTATATTATATTTCTGTACCTTTTATATGTTTATTTTTATTCTAATTGTACAAGTATAAATTTCCCCATTGTAATAAATACTCATTCAGAATTCAAAGAATTCAATTCTCTTCAAGGAAGAAAGGATTGGACTCTTCTATGTAGAGTTAAGGCCAGCTATTGGAGAAGGCCTTATCAGTGACAAGGGTGAATTAATATAAAGTTGTTTATAATATAACCTTGCAATTTGAATTAGTTGAATGGAGAGATAGTGTTGTAATACAGGTGATCTAGAGTGTACCACCATAGACACATATTGTTTTAGCAGCAGATCATGGACTTCATCGCATAGGAAGAAAGGAAAAGCATATTTCTATACAAGAGAATAAGAGTAATTACATAAATACCATGAATTTCGTTTTTATACAAAATTAAGAAAATTAATAGCAAAAATACCGGAAAATGGTTTAAAACAAATTTTTATAAAAATAGAAATATTGACTTTGTTGGAAAAAATTTGGTCGCAAAATAAGTAATTAAGGTTAAAAGAGCATGGGCACGGCTGAAATCAGTGCATGAGATTTGTGGCGCATGATGGGGTGGCAAAAATGGTAATTCACAACAAAAAGCATGGTATAATATTGGTATAACGATGGAATAACATATGAATACAACATGGTGCCTATTCAAAACGTTTTTTAACCATTTTAAAATCAAATTAGTATAATATTAGTATACTTTGATTATAACATTTATATAATATTTAGTTTATAAATAATAGTATAACATTGGTATATAGTTCGTATAACATTAGAATAACATTTAACTTATAAAAATGGATATAACATTTAACTTATAACACCGATATAACATTTAACATTTAACATATAACACTGGTATAATATTGGTTTAATATTTAACATTTAACATATAACACTAATATAACACTGGTAACATTTAACATTTAACATATAACACTAATATAACACTGCTATAAGACTCGTATAACACTAGTGTACGATGGATATAACACTGGTATAATTTGCAATATTTAACATATAACACTGGTATAACATTTAAATTATTAATTATTTATTATTACTCTACCAAACTCGTATAACACTGGTATAAGATTGATATAACAGTGGTATCACATTTAATATTTAACATATAACACTGGTATAACATTTAAATCATCAATTAACTATTATCATTATACCAAAAGTTGGTATTAAGTTTGTATAACAGTAGTACAGTTGGTATAAGACTAGTTCATAGTCTGAATACAAAAGAATATGGTATAATTTGAATACAAAAATAATTAAAACAAATATAACAAAAATTGATATAACGTTGTATAATCTGAATACAAAAAAAAAGAATCTAAGAAAAGTTGGTATAACTTTGTATAATCTGAATACGAAAAGAAAAAAAAATCTGGTATAATTTGAATATAAAAAAAATAATAAAAGTTGGTATAACTTTGTATAATTTGAATACAAAAATAAAAATAAAAATAAAAAAGAATCTAGTATAATCTAAATACAAAAAAAAAGAATCTAACAAAATTGTACAAAAATAATTAAAAGATCTAACAAAAATTGATATAACGTATAATCTAAATAGAAAAAAAAAAGAATCTAACAAAATTTGGTATAACTTTGTATAATCTAAATACAAAAAGAATAAAAAAAATCTGGCATAATTTGAATGCAAAACAAAATAACAAAAGTTGGTATAAATTTGTATAATTTGAATACAAAAATAAAAATAAAAATAAGAATATGATATAATTTGAATTAAAATGGGCACAGTGTATACAATTTTTAAAAATAGTGTAATGTTGTAAAGAAAAATGTCTCGAATACAAAAACTGGGATTCAAAGAGCTGGTTAGATATTTTAGGTATACTAAACCTATAACTATGGTATAACATCGGTATACTAATTTTCGGTCTTCGTTTTATTGTTTGCATTTTGTCCCTCACTGCTTCTCAGCCCTTGCTGCACACCCTCGGCGTCGTCGCATCTGCTACCCATCGTCGAGATCTCGACCGCCAAGATCTCGCCTCTCTCATTCTTCTTCCTGTTCTTCTTCTCCTTCCTGGAAAGTAAAGACTGGGAAACCCTGTGACCATCGATGAAGATTATCGGCGGTAATGAGAGCTACCAGAGTGGAGATTGCAGTGGCGTTATTGCTTCTCGACCCCTATTGCACACGTTCGCCATCGACCACCGAGATCCCATCGTCGAGATGTTCTTCTTCTTCTTCCTAGAATGATGAAGATCTTGAAAGGGTATTGCAACAGCATTACTGCTTCTTAGCCCCTGCTGCACACGCTCGCTGTCGACCGTCGAGATCCCACTATCGAGATGTTCTTCTTCTCCTTCCTTGAACAATGAAGATTTGGAAAGGATATTGCAACGGTGTTACTGCTTCTTGGCCCCTGCTCTACACGATCGACGCATTGCTTCTTGGCCCTTGCTAAACATGCTCGTCGTCGACCATCGATATCCGACCATTGAGATGTTCTTCTTCTCCTTCTTACTGGAATGATGAAGATCTGGAAAGGAGATTGCAGTGGCGTTACTGCTTCTCGACCCCTGTTGCACACGGTCGACACACTGCTTCTCGACCCTTGCTGCACATGCTTGCCATTGACCATTGAGATCCCACCGTCGAGATGTTCTTCTTCTCTTGATTCCAGGAACGATAAAGATTTGGAAAACCCTGTGACCGTCGATGAAGATAAAGATTTGGAACGATGAAGATCGGCAATAGTAACAAGAGCTACTAGAGTGGAGATTGCAACGACATTATTGCTTCTTAGCCCCTATACTATACACGCTCGCCGTTGACCACTAAGATCCCATCGACTCCTGCTTCTTGGCCCTTGCTGCCCATTGTTAAATCCTCATTACTAGCTCCACCATGTTGCAAGTGAAGCAATGAAAAAGTCATATTCTAATATTTTTGATAATAATTAGAAATATATGACATTGTCATAATTAAATAAAAAAAGCTCAAATAATTATGTTATTAAGTTAATTATTTTGACATTTTCTGTAATTCCCTCAAGGAAGAAATGGAATAAGAAACATAAGTTTAGTAAGCATACATCTCTAACTACTGTACTAGTGGACTAGTGAATTCTTTAGCTCCTATTTCTACTCAACCAATAAGTCTAGGAATTATTTATACCAATAATTCTTAAAAATATATATATTTCTACTCAACTTAACACCCGACTAGTCATGGAAAAAGTAATTCGGATTAAAATCCAACTTTCTTTCTTACTTAGTTGGTTCAATTTATATAAACTACATAAAGGACGCACAATCACACACCACCGTTTATCAGCCCAAACTCTTTTCCAATTGCAACCTAGCCCCACAGTTAGTGTTGCCACCATCCTTTTTCAACCTCCAACCACACTAGAAAGGCCACCAAAGCATTGGCGATGCAACCATGGTAAGCATCTCCCTTTTTTTTTTTTTTTTTCCTCCTTACTGTTGATGTTACTGCATTGCCTGCACCAATACTGTTTCCGATCTCTAACATCTTTTCTCCATTCTATTTTCCTTTGTTCCTTGTTCTTTATCTCATTCACTTTCTTTTCTATGTGAAGAGAATCTGTAAATTTGTGGGCCAATGTTAGTAAGTCTAATTACAGATTTGATTTTAACATATCCTAATTAAACTAAGCATCAACAGAAAGTTCTATGAACACCCCAACCATTAGAATGAACATCACAAGGAAACACTCTTAAAGAGAAAAAGCTTCTTGACCTGGGGTTGAAATTTTGCTTTGATGAAATCCTGGTTTCAATTATCAATCTAAAGAGAAAAAGAGAAAAAAAAATTATTATAACCTTATTTGAAGGGATAGAGCATTGTACACTTGTGAAATTCATGTTGTGATGTTGAAGTACACAGTATAAAATTCATCTGTGAGACTTAGTAATGGCATTAGCAAGTAATTCCTGTTTATGCCATGAGCAACAAAACTTATGGGATGATACTTGCTTATGCCTCCTTCCAACGTAAAGCTTGCTGCTTGATTAAAATCAACGACTTCAGCCTTTGATGGCGACTTCAATTCTACATCAAGACCACCGCTATGATTTTTTGTGGTGTACACGTAGCTACCCGTCTCACTTTCCAACTCAAAAGAAACTGTATTAGCCTTTCCATTCAATCCTGGAACCACCCGAAAGATCGATGATGAACCCTTGTCACTGTCTGAATTTTGTACCACCAGTTTCTTTGTTGATTCTTCTTGTGCCACAACCATTCCCGGAAGATCAAATGGCTCTAACATGACCAACTTTCCTGTAAAATTCTCATCACGCAATGACATAGTAGAAAAATTTATATCATCGGAAATGACCCTAAATGTGGCATGGACAGCAGAATCTGAGCCTGGTGATATTGGCATTTTCTCCATTGTAATTGAATTATTTGAGCTAGACATAACAAACTTTGCATCATTGGATTCTTGAGAGAGAGAAACTAGCTGAGAATTATAAGTGTCTGGAATTGCAGTTATCCAACTTGAGAGAGAGTTCTTTTCCTTTGTTTTAATTTCCCAGTCATGACTACTCAAACCAGCAAGAAGATATGGACCATAGAGAATTGCAAGAACCGATGAATAATTAGACCGATCATCTGCAATTTTCATTAAAAGAGAATGGTTAATATACAATTCACAAAAACACACACACACATAACAGGGGAATACAAGGCAATTTCACCTTTAATTGCTTCAGTCCTCAAACTCATTGGAAGCTGAAGGGTCAATTTATCAATTTTGCTCCATTTTCTAGTGATTGATAGGAAGTTACCTATTCATTAAACCACAAGGTTATCAAAGCTTGGAATAACTTTTGTTATGCAAACAGTATAATCATCAAACTAGTACAAAAAAGAGATGTTGAACAAAGCAAGTAATTCACCTGGAGTTGATCTATTCAATTTGTCACCATTTAATGTAGCACCTAAACCTTGAACATAAGACCAAGACGGTATCCGTATGTTCAAGGTTGATAATTCACCATCTTCCTGCTTGAGAAAAGAAGAGAATTAGCTCAACATTACTTTTATTACTTATAGGAGCAAAGATTAATTCAAGACCTTGGGATATATATAATACAAGGCTCAGAGCACACGCATGCCTATATATATATATATATATATATATATATATATATATATTGAAGTCCCCACCAACCTCATGATCATCAGTTGAAAATGAGATTGTCAATCTTAGATTCTGATCCCAAGAATTAACAGGATCAACATCCTGAGTCACCACAATCTTTCCAGAAGTCCACCTAAGAGTGCTAGATATGAACTGTATGACATAAAGGGATGAAGGACTATTCTCCTCTTCGAAGTATATAGAATCTCCCAACTTTGAGAATGATTCAATACCTGGATACATAATTTAAAGAGAATGATCAGATTGTTATATATTAAAACCACTTATCTTATAAAAAGAGGCAACATAGAGAAATATATGTTAGAAAAAGACAAAAAAAAAAAAGAAAAGAAAAGAATCAAAGATGGGAAATAAAATAATTAAACCTGTTCCATAACAACACCAAAAGGAGTTAAACTTTGTTCCCCACCCATGATAGCTTTTAGCCTTGGAATTTCCAGGACCTAGAGGAAGCATGTAGATCATGATTCCAGGCTCTCTTCCTCTTTGTATACTTAGCACACCATTTGTTAAAGCGCGCTCATAATAATCTGCATATGCAATTTCTTTTGTCCATCTGAAAAGGTGGCGTGAAACCTGCATAAAGAAATTCGTTTGTTATTTAAAATGGTAAAGACTTGACAAAGAAAACAAAAAAAGCAAAATGTAGAGATTTGAAGCAATGTTGATCCTGGGCATTGAATAGGACCAAACACTTAACTCTTCTTCATGATATCGGAAATCTCATTCATATTACTCATTTCTATATCAAAAGACAAAAGCAATTTTCCTTAATTTTTTTATTCTTATATTGTCTGCCAGCAGTTTTCAAATATCGCCCTTGAATCAAATCATGATATGCTGATCTCCTAATATGTTTCATCTATATGCTTCCTTCAAAAATTTGTTAACCTGTGCATGCAACATATATTTCATATCAGTGAATCTAAAATACCTATTGTATGTTCTCTATGATCATGCAAGAATAGAAAAGGGAAAGGGCAAACCTTTAGCATGTTGTAGGTAGTGCAAGATTCTTCATTTTCAGTGTGTAGTGTGGTTGCCAATCTTTTTGGGTCAGACCTGCAAATAGATACAGTCAAGCATATCGTAAGACAAAATGCATAGCTACAAAACCGCTTGCTAGCTAGAATCGATGTTGTGCATGTCGTATAAGAACCCCCAACAGTTTTAAAAAATAATAAAAAAAAATCTGAAAATGAAGCTATACTTACCAGAACTCAGAGACCGATGTTCCTCCTGTTGCATAGCTGTGTGAAGAGTTGACGACATCCATGAAGTATGTTCCTATTTCCTGTGAATCAGAAACGTCCATGGAACAAAATGATAGAGATGTGTAAATTTTTAATATAAAAAGACAAAATCAACAAGACATAAGATGCAAGTCATTTTAAAAAGATATAAGATGCAAGTCATTTGTTAATAACTGAAAATATAACATAAAACAATATCATCAACTAGTTTTGGATCATAGACATACATTCCTAAATAATTTACCTTATACAGAGGATCACCAGTAACTTCATAACGCATTTGAGAACCAATAACAATTGGTATGTGTGTGTTGGCATGAAAGCCAGACAGCTCATCATCCTGCCAGGAATAAAAGATTTTATTTAGCCAAGTGATGCCCAAGGATTGGGAGATATGAAGGCTCGGCCACCTTGATGGAGCAGAGTGAAAAAGGTAGGATTCATTAGTCAAGAAAGCAATAACAGTCATATCTTCAAAAGAACTATGATTTGATTGTGATATTTATTCAGAATAGAACTTTTTGAATGCCAAATTAACAGGCTAACTACATTACACACTAGGAAAAGACGCAAAAAATAGTAGATCATGTCTTCTACTCTAAACTTGCCAATAGGATTACAACTGAGATGCTTTTACTAGCTAACATAAAATATAACAATGAAGTACAGATAGAAAACAAAATCTTATCGATACCTTCAATGCAAGAGAACCCAAAAAACAAGGCTTATCAAAGAGGTGCGCCAGTACTAAATGCTTCTTATCACCCTGCATGCAAATAAAAGAAAGTTGTCTACCTTTATTTAAGAGAAAGATTTGATTTCTTTCTACCATTATGATTATACTATTAAGATCATGTGGAAAAAGATTTTCTTCTAAAAATGAATGGGCGAATACCATTGCCATGATAAGCATATGGGGTAAGCAAGGCGGGTAAAAATTTACCGTTATGCCGTATAGTCTATAAAGGACATCGTTCATTCCACCAGTTTCTTCATTGAGTGATCTCCAATGCCTTTCTATTGTGTGTTTGGATATAACATTTTGAACGCGGTCACTGAAGTAGTCAACCATCCAAAGCACCATTTTTAAGGCTTGAGAATTATCAGCAAATGAATACTGGTCCAATAATCCTGCCAAGATCTATTTAAACACAAGAATCTAAGGCCTTTTTTCAACAAATATTTTGTAAAATCAGTAACTGCACCTATATATAAATGAACTTAAAAAGGGTTGTTTACCTTGTGAATGGTATAGTATGGTGCCCATACCGGTTGAATGGCTTCAAACCGGTCAAATAGCTCAGATGGAAAAGCGGATAGGTACCCTGTTCCCAATTGTTCTTGACATTCTCCAAGAGCTTGTACCACTGTCGTCATTTTGTCATAGAGAGTTCGGTTGTGGGTACTTGCCCACATTTTTGCTGATGCGCTAAGATAATGACCTTTAAGATGTCAATTAAAAAAGAAGTCACAAATATATTGCTTAGCACCTAGTAAATACGATACTAGAAACATTGCAGAGAGCTGATTGAAAAGCTCAAACAATTAGCATCACTTGACTAATTTGATATAAGGAGTTCCATAAGAACAATTAATGAAATCTAATTCTATCATTGAATGAGAAATTGATGAAATAAATATAATTAGATGTTTTGTTCCAGTTAATAAGTAATCAAATTAAATGCTAACAAATTAGTAATTCAATCAACTGGGAATTACAGCTATAATTAAACCGAACAAAGACCACGTATGGATTAAGGTCTGTGTTCATCCCCATATTTATTTTTCTTTATTTCCTTTTGGTAAGCTATTTCAGGGATTATTTGATAGCTAAGAAAAAAACTTTCCAAGAAATAGACGCTTTTCCCAGAAATAAATTCTCATGCAAATTCCACTAATTTTCCCAAGAAATTTGGTTTTTTTTTTTCTGTGTTATTATTCAGAAAATAACAATTTTATCTTCAATCTAACAAGAGCTTTAATTGTTTATTGGGGTTGAGAGGGGGGAAAGTTGGAAGCTTTTTTTTTTTTTCCTGAATTTGAAACAGATTTATGCTACATCCAAAAAACTTGCTCAGTTATTCCACAAACTTCTTTAAAGCTTCTTGCCGACTTTCTGTTATCAGTACACACAAAGAACAGCATATACATATCCAAATTCTAGTATTAAATTCAAGCAATCAAGGGGAAAACTAACCAACAAAATGACCGCGAAGCTCGACGTTTGGGGCTTCCCACCCACCATAAGCAGTCCCATTGGGCGTAATTCCGGCGGTCTTCCTGAAACTCCAAACCAAGCTATCAACATTCAACAGCAGCAAGTACTCCAAATTGGTCTGCTGTCCGTGACCATGAATTGAATCAGGATTCAATCTCACATCATGTAATGATACTTCCTTCAAAATACTCTTTTCCCCTTTCCCATCACTAAAATCTGCATTCTTAATGCTCCTGTACATCAAAGCCCAATCCAATTCCTTATCCTCTTTCAGAATCTTCCTCGGGAACAAATCACTCCACGCAGAATCATCAGTTGGAATCAAGTGGTAATGAGAATAAATCTCATCTTTCCAGGATTCATTTTTTGAAGAGAAGAGCTCAAAACGCAACGTTTTTGATAGCTGGGTAGGAGTGTTCGTACATTCCTTACCCACTACACAATCAGATAACAACAACAACAACAACAGTAGAGAAAGAAGCACCAGAAACAACAACATCAAAATCTTCATGCTTAAACAGTGTTTTTGACTGTGAATTGAAGATAAAATACAAAAAGAAAAACTGGAAGTTCGCCTATATATAAAGAATTTGGATGTGGGTGTGCTCTCAAAAGTAATACCGAGTATAGATAACTATGAACGTCCCGTGACAGAGCGAAGTGGAAGAGGAAGAAGAATCAGACCTGATGTTCAATAGAGAGAGAGAAAGAGAGAGAGAGAATGTGGGTGTGTGTGTGTGTGAGACTGCTGTTAGATGTGTTGGGTCTTTTGGTAAGAGAAATTTGTATGTAAAGTAGTCAGATATAATTCACGGATTGGCGTCGTTTTGCAAAGCTGGAATGCAGATGTCATTTTTGCATTTCACCCAAAAGAGGAAATTTTTAAATTGACCATTTTTTAGGGTTTGAGTAAAATTTGAAGGCAAGGCTCAAGTGGTTGCAGTTGCTGAGAACTTGGAGAGATTGCTCTGGTAGATTTTTTACACGGGCGCTACGGTGCAAAGCACCTGATCCCTGTGTGAGACTTATCAAGCCCCACCGAAAGTCTCTACTACGTGGCCGATGGTCTGCCGTAGACAGCCTCTTTTTCTTCAGACTTATACGTTCAACCGGGAATTTCTCTTGATTGAATAGCAGCCAAAGGGAGAAAAATATGGTATTTGACTTTCGGGAGTATGTGATCAGGATTGATTGGTGAAACTGAAACGTCCATATTTGCCTTGGATTGCAACGGAATGCATTCGCTCGAAGAGGGTGATGGATGGGATGAGAGCATTCGCAGTGGAGTGACGTGCATTTCCCTCCGTTCCATTAAATATCTCTTATCTCAAACATTTTTATTTTCATTTTTATTTTTGTATTTTTTGAGGAATGCTGGTCCCCATCTTTTTTTTTTTTTTATGTCTAAGTAAATCAATGAAAAAAAAAGAATATATATGATAAGTATGATCCATCCACTAGTTGTTGATAAGTATGACAAAGTAATATTTTGTGAGAGAAACTTTCAGTTTTACAGTGTTTTTGTTGAACTTCTTATTAGTTGATGGAGACCCAAACTCTATTAAAAGGTTTGCAATCAAAAGAAAAATAAATAAATAAATAAATAATCTAATAATTATATATAAGATAATTCTATTTTTATTACAACAGTTACTTTTTGTCCTAACTGCATAATTCATAATCATTATATAAATAATACACACTTAATATTCTCTCTCTACATAGTTGTGTGTAGGGGCAGGGAGAGGAGGATGGGAAATGCCAAGCATTTATTTATTCTATACTCATTAATAGTTAGCAACTAATACTATTTCATTCATTCAATACTTTTACTTTTTTAAAATAACTTAGTTTTTATTTATTTTATTTTATTTTATTTGTTTAATTTTTTTATTGCATATCTGTAAGCTAGTCTTATAGTACTATAAATTAATCACTGTATAAGCTATAATAGAGTATAAATAAATCAATTCTTTCAATAATTTTTTTTTAATATTCAGCCTTTCATTAAAGGACATAAAGTTACATCTACTCAATTCAACCAACCTCTTTAGGTTATTTTAGTTTAAAGTATTCATATTCCTAGTATTAAAGCGGACACCCTTTACCCATTCTCTTCTTATGTAAAGAATGGTGAGCAGATTTCCTTATTAGCTAACCTCCTTAAAACTTCAAGGTGACTCAGAGAAACGAACTATAAACATTGGGATATTCTTTTAAGGGACATTACCCTTTACCATCCTACCACTAGAAGACTTGTGGTTCCATTCTTGTCGTGGCTAGAGGTACACATCCTCTTCTAAGTATGGAGTGATTTACAAGAAATAGATGTTCAGCCTACAATATCCAATAACAACACAGAAATAGTAAATCTATCAGCACTGAAATAGTAAATCTATCCGCACCACAACTTTGGACCTAATGGCTGCCCCTCTCCTCAATTCGACCAGCCTCTGTGGGTTATTTTAGATTTAGTCTTCTCTTTTTTGCCCTAGGTATATTTGAGGTAGTGCCACGTTCTTTGATTTACTATATATAAATTATATATTCATTACCCTCTCATTAATTATTTGCTTGCAGCTAATCAGTAGTTCATTCATTAGTTTCTGCTTTTGCCCATGGTCTGCAAATTATATCAACGTTCAATTTTGACGAGTACTTGTCCTCTTCTCATTCTCATGTTTTTATCTTGACATGTGAGTCTGAGTCGCTCTTTCTCTTATTAAAAAACATTTATTTTCTATGCCTACAAAACACTTTTTATAGAACTTTTTACAGCAAGATTCGTTATTGCTTGATCTGTCTTTGTATTTTTAGGGAACAGAATTTATGATTTTCTATAATTGCTCGCAACTCCAAACTACACTAAGAGAATTATGTGTAAATCATGTGCGACGTATCAGTTTTGATATATTTGTTGTAGCAAGATTCGTTATCACTTGGTCTTTCTTTTTGTTTCTTTTGTTCATATTTTCTGACTTTAAGTATCGCCCATGACCTGGCCACCTATGTGTGCTTTTTTAGTTTTTTGGATAGTTAGTTTTGGGACTCTGTCCAAGTTACTGGCATGGGTGTACATACATACATTTATACGTCACCTATTACTATATAATCTCTACTACTTAGGGAAAAAAAGAAATAAAAGAAAAGAAACATTTTTCATATTTCAAGGAAATAATGTTTTAAGGGAATTATTGATTGAAGAAACATTCATTTTCAGCATTTACTTTGACAAGTTTAACCAAAATTCATGCAAGCACATGCTATAGACATAGAAGGGAAGAAAGGGTTAAAAATAAAATAGACTGTCATAAAGATTACTTGTATGATATCAGCAGAGATGACTAAAGCAGAATCATAAGCTATCTATTAAAGTAGTTAGTTGCATACCTTATTAAGGAGAAATGTTGAAAATTAACAGGTAGAAGGGTCATTAGCTAAAGTTGGCGGGAATAAAAGTAAATTATGTTTTGGTAGAAGCTTAACAAATATCATAGAAATATGTCTTGCGTTACTGTGTCACATGTCTACGATCATACACTATATTTTATCTTTTGCTGAGCTTAATGTACCTAACTCTTGGGGTTAGTTGTCTTTTTGAAAAAAATAAAGTAAAATTTATATAAGGTTAAGTGTTCAAACTCACTAAGTAACATTTCTATTTGTTGACTTCTTTGACTTATCTCTTTTGAGCGTGAGGGTTGTTAGACAGGTGTTGACTTATTCTGCTCACTGGGCAGTGATTGACCTTCGCACTAACGCTGCTACGCTGGCACTTCTACTTATATTGATTAGGTATAGCCATTCAGCATGTTTCGAGTTGTCAAACACTTGCATTGCGCATAATTTTCAGTTATTAATTAAAATAATTAAAGTAATGTTGTATAAGTAGACTAAATGCATTTATGATTTACCCATACTAATGTACATTAATAGAATAAAATCATTTTATGTAGATATTAAAAAACAACTAATGATGTAGAAGTTGTAAGCATTGAATGAAGAAATCTTTAAAACTAGTTATGATTTACTAACGAAGGTTTAATTGGCTTGCTAGGAATGGAACAAACTTAGGGCAAGGTCGGTGGAAGAAATTATTATGGGTTTGAGCCTTGCTATATATATATATATATATATATATATATATATATAGGGAGCATTTAAACAAAAATTGTTTCACGGTGAAAAGTAGATTCAAAAACATCACTTCTTGTTTCAAATATTGAGAATATAGGGAGCATTTAAACAAAAATTGTTTCACGGTGAAAAGTAGATTCAAAAACATCACTTCT
>JAJIYU010000745.1:0-44524 GCA_030144865.1 Tinospora cordifolia | reverse complement strand
ACATTGGTTGTAAAATGCAAATTACTTGCAACTGTAAATCTATTGCAAGTGATTGACAATGACACCAAAAAAGAAAGAAGAAGAAGAAGAAGAAGAAGAAGAAGAAGAAGAGGAAGAGGAACTACAACAACAATAACAAAACTATCCTACCAAGTGACAACACTACAATGCTGCTCTACTTCTCACTAGGGTTCAACACGATTTGCATTTACAACTTAAAGTCTAGAATATGAATAGGGTTTTTGACTTTTTGCATGGTTTGGATTGGTTTAAAGGGGTTGTGGGTGGGTATTTTAAAACCCAACCTAACCCAAATATGTAATATAACCCAATTCAAACCAAGCAATAAGGTTTGGGTCAGTTAGACCAATCGGATTGATTGAACAACATTATGTCCCACAAGTATTTATCGATGAGAATGAGATGATTCTTGATATCTAGAGATTAAGATTGTATAATTAATTAACTTAAACAATGGATATATGAAGGAAAAAATGAATGCAAAATTACGTAGAAAGTGTGAAATGGAGTGTTTTTTAGTAAACTGTTCAATCCCACATGAGGAATAAACATGTTGAACTCTAATTTATATGTAAATATAGAGTAAGACACTTAAATTTCTTAACATACGTGTAACAATCTGTATTTTTGGATATTGAGTCGATGGGTTCGACATATATTATCATGTTTAAATTAATGAATTATAAATAAAAATACATGATTTTATGAAAATTGTATAAATTAATGTGTGTATCAAATGAGAATACGTGATTTTTATGGTGATGGTATTAATTAATGTGTGTATTAAATGAGAAATAAAATAAATTAATAATGATAATAATTATTTAGTGGGAGGTAAGTAAAAAAAATAAATGAATTTATACAATAAATTAATTCTTATGTGTGTGTGTGTGTGTATGATGATAATGATGACCATGTGGAAAGAAAAACAAAAAGAAAAAAAATTAAATGCATAAATAAGAGGATAAGATGTGAGTTGTAGGATGAGAACAACAAGAGCCTTATCTCCTCATTAAGTGATGGTGGGACCTCAACATCAAGCCTATAAATATGTGCCCCAATTTATGGTTTGCTTGCCATTCACTTCCTCATCATCTAAGAAGACCAAGGATAGAAAAGAAAGAGAGAAAGAGAGAGAGAGAGAGCAACCGAGGAAAAGAGAAAAAAAGAGAAGAAAGAAAAGAAGGAGAAAAAGAAGAAGAAAAGAAAGGAAAAGAGGAAAAGAGAAGTTGTCTGTTATCAAGAATTCGACTTTTAGAATAAATTATCTTTATCTCTTTTCAATTCAGAATTATTATAGGAGTTATGAATTTTAGTTTTTCTAGTGTAATTTTCATAAAATATGTTAATATATTCTGTGACCCAAAACTAGGATGTATTTCTACTAGAAGTAAAAATACATAATATATATATATATATATATATATATATCATTGTCTTTAGATAAACGAGTAGAATATAGATATATAGTTTATTTGTACCCATGTGGACCCTATGAATGTATATGGTAATTGAAAGTCTACATGTAGAGGGCATACCTATTAGTAGTAAAATTTTGGTTGGCGTACAATAAAATGTTCAGAATAAAATTCTGAACTTAATGACATTAAAATTATGATTTTTGGAGGTCAATTGGTATATTAAATTTGTATTTATGTAATTTGATGATTAATGAATAAAAATATATATAAAGTTATATAATATCAAATAATAAAAATGTATATAAAGTTATATATATATAAAGACACAACACTATAAAATACTTCAGAGAAAAAATGCATAACATATGAAATAATTAAAAATTTTCTATTTACTGTATTGAACTGCCAAATTTATAAAAAGTTTGGTTGTTGTATACCATAAGTAGGGCACATGTCAACAATATAGATTATTAGTATTTTGGGTCAATATTAAGAGCTTAATTGAACCAATCGACCACGTTGACCCTGTCGATTATACAAGCCAACGAGTGTTACGCTTGATTGGAGTTGATCGTACTGACCAAAATTGACTAAATCCATAAATGGACCACAATTGACTAAGTCAATCATTTAATTAAACAAGGACCATAAAGTTATTTTTAAGCCAAGTTTTTTGTAGATATTAAGAAATCACATTGATCACGTAAGATCAAATGTTAGTGGGATGCGACTAGTCACTAGAAGAGTAGGAGCTGAGTATCCTTGTGAGTAGTGTTTTCTAATTTATCACTTAA
This sequence comes from Tinospora cordifolia, assembly GCA_030144865.1. Classification (NCBI taxonomy): domain Eukaryota; kingdom Viridiplantae; phylum Streptophyta; class Magnoliopsida; order Ranunculales; family Menispermaceae; genus Tinospora; species Tinospora cordifolia. The sequence goes on along the minus strand of JAJIYU010000745.1, from coordinate 42,288 downwards.
TTTGTTATTCTGTTCACAAATGAAATGTTATTACACATTGCAACGAATTTACAATCTTTAAATGAGTTTTTAAATGAAAATGAAAACTGAATCTCGAGGTTCGGGTGCGGGTTAGGATATTGGATGTGGTAGAGCATTAAGGACTAGAAGTCGTCGTACCTGGGGGTCCGTGCAGGCTTGTCAATTGGCTCCCCTATTGAGGATTTGAGGTCATCATACATGAGGTATGAGCTGGCGGATCCCTATGATATGATATGAGAATATGCCTAACTGTCAGGTATACCTGCTTGAGAGGATTTTTTATTGCCTTGTAGGCTATTGAGAGTTTTGACATGTGTTTTCAGCATTAAAACCACTTCTAAAATGGAAGGTGCACAGTTGCATTGTGAATTTAGTATTCATTAACTATTGCATTCATTTGCACATTATTGTTGTGCTTGCATACATGAAATTTTTTTATAGAATTCTTGTTCTAAGTTATAGATTGAGTAGATTACTCACTAAGCCACTGTGGACAAATTGGCTCACGACTCTAACATTTCAGGTTCTTTTACTAAGGACATAGACAAGAAAGTGGTTGCGTAGTGCGCATTTCTTTTGTTTTGGTTGGTTTCTTCACGTGGTTTATTATTTTAAGAGTTAGTATGATGTATAAGAAGTGAGAAAACCATTGTAGATATTTTGACTCTCACATTTTTGCTATTGCTACATAGAAAAGGCTGTACATAAACAATTTTTTTTTTAAAAAATTCTATTGCAGTTATTTGTTTTAGTGACTTTTGCATCTCTTGTGATTACTTTGATGATGTTGTGGATGGAGAAAAAGTAGGCTTAATAGTGTTTGGCAAGCTCAGCTTACAAGTGGGTTTGTCAGGGCATTGTGCCAGTCTGCTCACCCTTTACCTTAGGGAATGGGTCTTGACAATGTTGGTATTAGAGCCAAGGTTTTTCAATTAAGGAATAACAATTATTGTTAACCTAGGGAACCTCAGAGTACTCACAAAAGTCAGAAAAACCCTAAGAATGACTTAGAGTAGCATAGCGAAATTTTGGACAAGAAATTTTTTAACTTCTAATTGACAGAAAGAGGAACAGAGTGAGAGTGGCCATATCATGAGGGGAATTGGACCATTATTAGGAGTTATTGAGTTTTAAGACTTAGAATTTGAACCTTGTGGATTAGACTATCACTTGGAGATAATTACCTTAACGTGTAGTTATCGTGTAGTTATCTTTTGTTGAAAGCATTTAAAGTTATTGTCTGCTTAATCTTATAAATGATGGAAGTTTAATGTTTAATGCAGACCACAATGTGTAACACCCCAACCCGCTAGAAATAGGTTTAAGCTCAACCACAAGACAGGTTGAGTCATATGTTACATTTAAAAGTACACAACTTGCATCTCAATTCCTTTATTTAAACACTTATTGAAAATGTTCATGGATACATCACAATGTATTAAATTTCAATTCAATAACGCTATATAATTAGATAAAGGAATACTTCAAACTCTTTATTTATTCAAATAAAATAAAGAAAGTTACATTCTTAAATCAAAACTTGAGTACAAAACTCTCAAAACTTAAATAAATTTTAGTAGAAGTCTTAAATTCAAAAATTGGGCAACATACCCTTAAAATAAAACTTTCAAAACTTAGAAATAATCTAATATCCATGGCCTTCGTGATTTTAGTCAATTTCCTGAAAAATAAAAGGAAGGGGTAAGTATATAGCTCAGTGGATCATTCACTAAACAACTAAGTTATTATTTCAAATCAATAGCACATCCAAATTCAAATACTTTTATGCATTAACTGATTCAAGCAACTTTTTGGTTGTAGTTGATGTTAAGACTAAAATGGGTTTTACTCCTCTGATGTTCTTAATTTAGATACCCCTCTTTAAGTTGGAAACACATTTTTTTGTCACTTTCCATTGGATGTCACATACCATGTATCTCTTAATTGCGCCCCGCAACCACACACTCCAAGTATGTGTTAAGAACACTCATATCACCCATACGGGTTACTATGATAGTACGTGGTTCTTATCTTGAATTTCTTATATTTAAGAATCACATAATCATAAAAGAAATTCAAAATGTAAAAATCAGAATTTTAAACAACCAAAAAAGCATAAAAACATTACATCACATGCTTGAAACATTAAATTAAATCCTAAACATGAATTTTAAGCATGGCATGCTCTAATGAGTGATTAAAACATAAAAAATGCTAACTAAAATTAAAATATGATTAAACATGCTAAAACTAAAATTGGGAACACAGGAGTCCTCGTTCGATAGACGCTTAGAAGCAGGGGATGTGAAGTTGCAGATTCCTTTATGTAAGTACCAAGACCGGTGCTTGTCACGGACATGCTAAAAATTAGAATTTAAACAAGCATGAACATGCTAGAAATTTAAAATAGCAAAGTAGAAGTTTAAGAAATCCCTTCCACCTTAATCCGAGTTTTTGTTGAATCTGGCAGATGTTTGCCTTATCAACCACTTTCAAAACTTTAAACCACCAACAAGACTACTTCAACAACTTTCTAAAATATTGAAATAAGAACTTCTCACACAAGAGAGAAAAGAGGGTCAGAAGAAGTGCCAAGAAGAGGGAAAAAACAAACAAAGAAGGATGTATCAACTCTTTGCTTTGGGATGAGATGAAAGTCAGCAAGGGGGGTTTATATAGATGTTCATGAGAGCATATGGGACGTCCTAGGACAGTCTTGGGCAGCTTGGGAAGCTCACAAAAATTTGGGCAAGTTTCTATACATAAAGGAGATGGTCTGTATAAAGAGGGCAAGTGTGCTTATGGTTGGCAAGTGGGACCACCATGGCTTTCTAATTCAAAAGATGAGTATAATTTTGTTTCCTAACTATATGTGAATACAAAAGAGGTTTAAATCATATTCTAATTCAAATGGAACATCCCCTATGTGCTCATGACAACTTTCCTTTTTGGTTTCCTTGCTTGCTTATCACATAAACACACAAGGAATACTTTCCCATTTTCTTATTTCTTGAACATCAAGTATGGGTGTACAATATCAAATTTGAGGGGACACTATATAATAGTTAAAGATGCTCATCTTGGTTCTAAGAAACTATCTAAATAGGGTTACTCACATGTGTGCACACACACATATACGTGGTTGGGCCAATTTTGGTTTAAGTGGGTGTGGGTGTACACAATCAAGTGGGGGTGGCCACGAATTCATGGTTTCACAAAAATTAAATAAAAATTAATATCTCCTTATTTACATGGAATTATGATTTATATCCTATAGTTTTGGAATCACATGAACCTAATGCACATTTTAAGGTATGGTTTGGCCCTAGGTGATTTTCCTTCAAAAACTTTCCTTATTTAAGACCCACTGAGGTCACTAGCCAAATGAAAATTCAAATCTTGGCCAATTGTTCTAATTTTTGGATATTTCATTCATTTGTTAGTTCTTGCCATTCCATTTTGTTTCAGGTCATTTTGATTCCCCGATGTACCCTAAATGACAATTCTTTCTAATTTGGACCCCTTGAAGGTCGTTTGGCAAATGAAAACACTAACCTTGACCAATTGTTCTAATTTTTGGATATATTGTCTCCTTAGTTGGTTGATATCATCTTACTTCATTTCAAATTATTTTGGGTCCCTAAGGGGCACTAAATGAGAGTTTTGGAACCTGCCAAATTTAGCCCTAAGATGAGCTCGGTTTCATTTTGCACCGAAATTTCACGGAATAAATGATAAATTTCATTTAATTGATTACAAGGAATTTAGTATCACACAATGGCTCCTCGACATGGGAGACCACGCAGGATCCCAGAGCCAATGCCACCACCACAACCTCCTATTTAGCTTAAACAAGACCCTATATAAAGGCTTGAGGCTATGATTAAGGCGTCTACTGAGGCTACTCAAGTCCAAATAGCATTGTTAAGAGAGCAAATGGACATGATTGAGGTTGAGAGACAAAAAGCTGAGCTAGTAGCACCCCCTACACCAGTTATACTTGAGATCAAAATGGATGAGAGAGTGATAAACCATGCAAAGGTAGCTCTGGTGAAACAAGTAGATGAGGTTGCCCATGATCACCTCCTAAAAAGGTTTTTGGATTTGAGACCCAAGGAGTTCCATGGGGGTCTGAGTTTGGATGTGGTAAAGAATTGGCTTCTTAATATTGAGAAGAATGTAGAGACATTGAAGTTGTCTGAGGAGAACCAGATACTCTTTGTTATGCATATGCTTGAAGATGAGGTCAACATCTGGTGGAAGGCCATCTGTACTATTGAGGGCTAGATTACTTCATGGGCCCATTTTTGGGAATTATTTTTAAGTGCTTATGTTCCTGAAACAGCGAGGGAGCATAAGAAAGTGAAGTTTTTGACCTTGAGATAGGAGGACATGTCGGTGAGGGAATATACCCATCGATTTCTTCGACTGGAGGCTTATGCATCCGATTTAGTGGGTAACCTGAGGGAAAGAGCATGATTCTTCCATCGAGGGTTGAAAGCCAATATTAAGCATTTGATATCGACTTCTGGTGAGACCACCCTTGAGACCATTTAGAAACAGGCATTATAGTTTGAGACATAGGGTAGAGATGAGCGCCCAATGGTCCAGATAGTATAGGATGCCACCATACAAACACAACTGCAGTTACAGCTCCAGTCATTGACTCAAGTTGGTTATTGTGGTGGGCGTAGAGCAAGTACATACTCGAGGAAGAGGACATATTTAGGGGGACAATCTCGAGGGGAACTGAGTCAACCATATCCTATAGTCTCGATTGTCATTACCCCAATCCAAATGTATAATCTAGTGGAAAAACAATCGACCCAATATGGGGCCCGAGGTAGAGGTTGAGGCAGAGGTAGAGATTCAGGGCATGAAGGCTACAGCTAAAGCCAAACCTACCAAGCTGGGTAGGAACATTAGATTATATATTTTCAGAGTGGTTAACCAGGCCACAAACGATATGACTGCCTTATGCTTGTTCTAGCTTCTAGTGTACCCACCATTATTGTTACTCGAAGGAGAGTGCAGGCAATCACCTAGTCTGATCTGGAGGCTACCATGACTTTGGTAGAAGGTACCATATCTATTTTAGATTCTACCTTATATGTATTGGTTGATGCTAACTCTACTTTATCATTCATCTTTGAAAATGTAGTAGATAGATTGAGACTTATACCTCTTAGGGCACCCACCTAGCTCATGTTGAGTATTGCAGCCAGAGAACACATTTACCCTAATATGATATGTGAGGGTTATGTGTTGAGATTGACGGACTTTGAGACTATTGTTGACCTTTGGGTGTTAGAGTTCCTAAAATTTGATGTTATACTTGGAATGGATTAGCTAGTCGCTTTCCATGCACATTGCGATTGTTTTGCCAAGAGGGTGGTGTTTGAGATACTAGGATAACCTGTTCTTATTTTTTAGGGTAGTGCTTCAAATAATTTGAGAACTCGAGGTAGAATGGTGACTCAAAATGAAATTGATACTATAGCCGATTTACCACCATAGATGAGGGACTTTCATAGAAGAGTATGGATGAGATTCCTATTGTCAGAGATTTTTCTGGTATGTTTTCTAAGGATTTACTTGGCTTGCCTCCTAAGCAAAAAATCAATTTATTATTTAGATTATTCTAGGGTCACGACCTATTTCGTTCCCTCCTTATCAAATAGCGTCTAAGAAATTGCAAGAGTTGAAGGTCCAGCTAAAGAAATTGCTGAGTAAGGGTTTTATTACCCCTACTGTGTCACCTTGGGGTGCTCCAGTGTTGTTTGTGAGAAAGAAAGATGGGAGCTTCCATTTGTGTATTGACTATCGACAGTTGAACAAGGTGATAATAAAGAAAAAGTACCATTTCCCACTCATTGATGACTTGTTTGACTAGCTTAGAGGTGTCACTGTGTTTTCAAAGATGGATCTAAGATCTGGGTACCATCAGTTGGGGGTCAGGTAAGAGGATGTATCGAAGATGGCCTTTCAGAATCGTTATGACACTATAAGTTCCTAGTCATGTCGTTTGGCATGACAAATGCCCTTGCAATGTTTATGGACCTGATTTAGAGAGTATTTTCTCCCTATCTTGACTCATTTTCATTATCTTTATCGATGACATCCTTATTTACTTGAAAACTAGGGAAGAACATGTTGAGAATTTGAGAATTGCACTACAGACTCTTCGAGATCACCGCTTGTATGCTAAGTTTAGCAAGTGCGAGTTTTGGTTGATAGAGGTTCAAATTTTAGGCCATGTGGTGGGAGTCGATGGTATCTCTATTGATCCGGCCAAGGTCGAGACTATTAGTAGTTGGCTGAGACCTACCACAGTGATGGAGATTCATAGGTTTTTGGGTTTGGCAGGCTATTATCATAGATTTGTGCAGAATTTCTCAAGGATTGTTACGCCAATGACAAAATTGACTAAGAAGGATGTGCCCTTTGCATGAAAAGATAAGTGTGAGGAAGCCTTTCTTTAGCTAAAGTGTCATTTGACATCTGCTCTAGTACTTTTATTACCTGAACTAGGTCATGAGTTGGTGATTTATATAGATACATTTGGGACATGCCTTGGGTGTGTGTTGATGCAGGGTGACCAAGTAATTTCTTATGCCTCACGATGGTTGAAGGTACGTGAGAGAAATTACCATGTCCATGATTTAGAACTAGCAACAGTAGCGTTTGCGCTCAAGATTTGGCAACACTATCTGTATGGTGGGCATTTTACGCTTTATTCTGATCATAAGAGCTTTAAGTATTTGTTTTCTCCAAGAGATTTAAACATGAGGTAAAGGAGATGGATGGAGTTACTTAAGGAGTACCATATTGGGAAAGCTAATGTAGTGGCTGATGCACTAAATAGAGTATGGGTCGAGACTGCTTATGTGGCTAGACATATGTCTCAAGAGTGGAGGATTATTGATTATGTGACAGTAATGAGTATCCATGAGACTTCGACCGAGACTAGAGTCAGTTCATAGATAAGAACCCAACCGGTGCTGCTTGCTGAGATCACAAAGGTCCAACCTCATGATGTTGATTATGTGATGTGCCAGAAGTGGACAGACGACATTGCTCATGTAGAGTGGTCGATTGACAGTGATTGTCATTGAGGCTTAAGGGACGATTGTGGTTATCAGATGACCTTCGCCTGAGACAAGGAGTGTAAGCAAAGCTGCATCGCTTGAAGTATACCATTCATCCAGGCACCAATCAGATGTATCATGATGCTTGACGTACTTATTTATGGTCGGGAATGAAGTGAGATATTGTAGCCTTTGTGTAGAGACGTGAAACGTGCCAGTAGGTTAATGTTAAGCACTAGAGACAGGTGGTTTATTACAACCGTTGGCTACTCTAAAATGGAAATGGGAGCACATTACCATGGACTTTGTGATAGGGTTAGCCTCGACTTAGCGGAGACATGATACTATTTGGGTCATTGTGGACAGACTCACTAAGTCTGCTCATTTCCTTTCAATTCATACCAGAGATTTAGTTTAGAGGCTGAGTTGATTGTATATCCGTAAGATCATGAGATTACATGGGATCCCATTGTCCACTGTGTCTGATAGAGATGTTCGGTTTACATCTCATTTTTGGCAGAGCTTGCAGAGTCAATTGGGGACTAGAGTAAACTTGAGCACAACCTTCCATCCACAGACTGACGGTCAGTCCAAGATAGTGATCCAGATTTTGGAAGACATGCTCCATGCATGTGTTCTTGATTTTAGTGGTAGTTGCATAACAAAGAGATATTGATGGTACATGTACATCGGTAGTTTCATGGTGCCGAATAGGACACATGAAAGTGAGAGGATTACGAGAATCGCTTCTTGATCTTTTGTTATTCTAATAAATCTTGAGGACAAGATTTGTTTTAAGGGGGGGAGGCTGTAACGACCCCTTTTTTATTGAACATTGAGTCAATGAGTTTGACATGTGTTTTCATGTTTGAATTAATGAATTATAAATAAAAATACATGATTTTATGGGAATTGTAAAGACAATGTGTGTATTAAATGGAAAATAAAATAAATAAATAATGATAATAATTATTTAGTGGGAGCTAAGTAAAAAATGAAATGAATTTATATAATAAATTAATTCTTACATATATATGTAACACCCCAAAATTTTACGAACGCGTACACGTTGCTATTAAAATAAAAAATAAAAAATCAATTTATCAAGAAATAAATGAATTAAAACAATATTTTATTTAAATGTATGCATAGACTATGGTTTGAAAAAATAAATGAAATATTAGTTGATGAAAATATTGGTAGGTTAAAATCAAAGCTTGATTTGAGAAATAAAATTTAATATTGATTGATCAAAATATTGGTCGATTGAAATATTAGTGGATTAAAATCCAAGATTTGTTTGAGAAATGAAATCTAATATTACGATACAAAGAAAAAATTGAAACATTTGCTTTTCAAAATTTAGGGCAAGAACAAAGGTTAGCTGAAAAAAAAGAGGAATCTGGAACTGTGAGGAAGAATTTCATGGTTCGGGTAAAGGAAATAGAGGAAAGATGAAGAATCTGGATTTTTTGTTTGTTTGGGGTTTGTGGTTTTGGGTGTCACAATCAAACAGAGGAAAGAAGAAACAAATCTGGATCTAGGTGGCTGTGAATCATGAACAAGATGAAGAGCTATACATGGTTTGCAATTTGGGCGAACAGCTAGAACGAAGGTGAAAAAAGGGTTGAAAAATCTAGACGGAGAAGAAAAAAGAAGGGGCATTGTGATTTGGGTTTCGGTATGACGATCAAAAGAAAAAATTTTAGATCTGAAATCTTTGCTAGTTGGAGCGAAGATGAAGAATGTGATTTGGGTGGTTTTTGTGTTTGGTAGACGAAACAAAGCTGTGGGTTCCTGCATTCGACTGTGATGTGAACCGGGAAAAAAGAGGAATTAAAGAGGATTGCAATTTGGGCGTGAAGAATAGGGGTCGGTGCTTTGTTTGGGGGAACAAGAACATCACTGCCATTATGCTCAACCTAGTGTGAAGAAGAATGAAGAAGATGGACTACTGGTGCGTGAAGAAGGGGATTTTCGTTCTTTGGGGTAGATTTGCGAAGGTGATGCCCTAGATTTCAAACCTTTTTGGCTGGATTTTCTGGGCATGAAAATGATGAACAATGATGCCCTAGATTGGAGTTTTTGCACAGAAAAGCTTCAAAAATAGAAATCAGATCTTCAGTTGTTTGTTTGAGGGATTTTCAAAAGGAATGTAGAGTATAAAGAAATCAAATCTGTGAAGAACGAGTTGCAAGGGAGGGTTTTGACATTCGAAATGCATTTGGAACTTTGGTGAGATCAATATTGCCCTCTAATGGTTGTTTTAAATATATAGTGTTAGTGTTTTCAGAGATTAAAATTTATGTTTGGATTTACAATAGATTTGGGCATCAAAAACTTTTTTCGACGAGGAACAAAAAAGGGATTTTTAGCGTGGGAAGGTATAAAGCTTAATTTTCTCCCCTAAATACATATTTAAATGGTTCTATTACTAGTTTTGAATGATTAGAAATTATTTGGCGGATTGAAATAGATTTGGAAACTTGAAACTTCGTTGGATAAGTTTTGGAGCGAAGTCCTAAATAATTTGGAAGGTTTAAAATATATTTTCTTTAATTTTGAGACTACAGTTAGTCTTGAAAGAATTATTTCAATTATATGGCATACAAAGAATAGGTTTGAATACTTGAGAATTTTCAGAGCAAAAAAAAAATTGAAAGTTTTGGAATGATAGCTGGGGGTTTGATATTCTAAATCTATTTCTTTTAGAAGTAATGATATATGGTGATGGTTATTTTGGAATAGATGTGAATGGAATTTGAAATACTAATTTGGGGTTCGAAGAAAATAATGATACGGGAGAGATTGTATTTTGGAATAAAGTAGATATATAGGAGTTGGATGTTTGGAAATCTTTTATCATAAGATTTTAGGGTAGCTATAATTCTACTTTATTTATGAATACTTTTATATTGTTATGGGATTGTGGTGTTTGAAACCTAATTTAAAAGGTTTTGGGATGAAATTTTGGAGGTTGGAAAGCTTAGTAAAATTTATTTTCTTAAATTCTTGAGATATCATTAGTTTGAATGGATTATTTAAATTTTTGGAATGCAAAGAAGAGGTTGAATTAATCAGAAAACTCCAAAGCAGAAAATAGTGAATTTTGGAGCTTTTAGCTAAAATGTTGGAGTTCCAAATTCTTATTTCTCTTTGTATATGTTGTTTGTGATAAATAGATTATTTGATCGACGTTTGGAATATTGTTATCGAAATTCAGGGGGTTGTGGAGATTCGAAGATTGTTAATTTAATTTGTTGAGATGTTAAATATAAAATCTTATATTCAAATAGCCTTGATGACTGGAAAATAATAAATTAAAGGAATCCTTAAATAGTTTTAGTTAAAAAGATTTATTATGATGATTGTGGATTGCAAATTTATATTTTGGAATGAATCCTAGCGACGAACAGAGGTAAATGAAAATCCGAGAGAATCTCAAGTGCGCAAGATTTCCTTACTCATTCGTATTATGTAGATTTTAAATTCAAAACATGGTGTTTGGTAGCTTTAGAAATTTTAGATGCATATTAGGAATATTGTGTGGTCTTGATTGGAGTGATGTAATGATATCATGATGTCTGGTTAAATGTTTTCCATTATGTTTGATGATTGAGAAGCTTGATATCATAATGTCCGGTTAAATGCTTTCTTTTACAATCGATGATGGAAATGTTGTAAAACTATTGAATGTTTATTTTATCCACTATATTGTTCATGCTGTGTGGTGTGAAAATCAAATTTCTTGTATCGCTAAAAGAAGATCAAAGGATTATTAAGAATTAGACGTACCAGTGCGATGGAAGAGCCCCAGTACCATGTAGCCCCTACTACACTAGTACTGAGGACGCATCATAGGTATCCCCGCTCTGACACTGTATTACTCAGTTAAGAGTGCTTGGACATGAATAATGACTGTTAGCGTTATTTGTTTTTGAGGTAGTGGATTCTAAGGGTAAGGCTGAGCTTAGCATACCTGAATGCACCAAGTATGGCTGTGCAGTGTATCTGGATGTTTGTATATATTATTGATTGATGATTGATTTAAGGGCCCCAAGTATGGTTGTGCAGTGTACTTGAAATCTGACGCAACTAAAATTGATGTGTTTATTGTGTATGGCTGGAGAATTGTAGCGTACACATAGTTGCAAGATACAGCTGAGCCTAGCATATCATAGCATTTTGGAACCGTCGGGGATTTCCAGGAGATTATCTCCTTCAGACTTAGGTTACAATAAACCAATCTATTATTTGAAATGATTTATGCTTTGAAAGTGCTTCCATGTTTTGGATTTGATCTGTATAATGCATGTGATGTGTAGGAATGATCCATTGGGCTTTCAAGCTCACTCATTTTATATTTTTCAAGTACCCACAAGAATCTTATGCATTGATTTCATGGGCCTTAAAGCTTTACATGAAGAACCTCTGGCAGGCTAACTCTATTTTGTTTTGAAAAGTTATTTTGATGTAATTATTAAACAAGACGGACATCTATTTTTGTTGTAACTTATAATTCTACTCTTTATTTCTAAGTTATAGACTTGAACAGGACTTTCATATTTTATAATACAGACAAGATATTTCATTTCCATTATTGAGATTTCTTCCGCTGCATTGAATTATTTAAACGGTTCATGTCATGCTTGCATATAGAATGCATTACAGGTGAAAAATAGGGAATATGAACGAGGAAGAAATTTGACTACCTCGGCCCTTGGGGGAAGGTTACCCAATGATCCATTCTCGAGAGTCCAAACTTGAGGCTGGGGTGTCACAAAGTAGTATCAGAGCACAGTTAGTAGCTCTCTCGGGAAATTAGAGTTATGGTTGTAGCTCGCTAGGAATGGATTCCAGTTGATATTGCAGAGTTCGAATTGCTGTTAAGCTCTCTGGGGAATTGACACTTGGAATTTAGAGCCCTGAATTAGAATAGACGCATAGTAGAGTTATTTCCAAATTACAAGGTAATGGCTGATTAGCGTTATCTTCGTAGTCATTCCAAACATTACATGGTTTTGAAACCATTGCATGTGTTCACTGAAAATAGTTTTTTCGGATTTGGTTTTTCACTGGAAAGGAGTTTTGAACTTAATTTTTGAAAAACATTAGATGATGCCAACATACTTGAGTACTGTCGTTGATATGACATGAGTACAGGTAGTGATCCCTGATAGTTGATGTAATATCCCACATCGGTCTAACACTAGAATGATGCCTTGGCTAAATGAGCAATTATAAACCTTACTAGTGTTGAGCGCTTTTGGAAGACTGATGTTCGAGTCTTGCTGAGAACAATACACTATACCCAGTTAGTGGTGGCTAAGGTACGAACATTATCAGTACGTAGTGGGCTCGAGTCGTTATAAATGGTATCAGAGCCGGTCTAAGTGTGATAGAGGTGTGAGTCTTGAGGACAAGCCTACTCTAAGGGAGGTGGATTGTAATTGAGAACCTTCGATCCGAAATTAGAACGATGCCTGGGCTAAATGAGCAATTGAGAACCTTACTAGTGCCGAGTGCTATTGAGATACTCAGGTTTGAGTCTTGCCAAGAACAAAACCCTACAACTAGTTAGTGGTGGCTAAGGTGGGGACAATATTGGTATGTAGTGGGCCTAGGTTGTTATAGTTGACCTTCTCTCGGAAAAAGATCCCTGAAGGGTTGATCTAGTTAGATCTTCTTCTTCGGAAGTATGTATTGGAGGGTTGACCTTTATGCTGACTAAAGGTCCTAGAAGGTTGTATTACTATTCTGGAAAGGTCCAAAATGAAGTACTTGAAATCGATGGTATCACGAGGAATAATTGTATAAAATGGATAAGGTCAATTAGGTGGCTAGACGTCTAGAAAAGACTTAAGTGATACCAACATGCTTGAGTCACTAGTCGTAGGTGTGGCATAAGTACTAGTAGTTGGCCTAGCAGGTTGAACATTACTTAGGAATGGTCCAGGGTGGTGCCAGTACTGGCACTTGGCCTTACAGGTTGAGCACTACTTGGGAAAGGTCTAAGACTTGAGACCGATGGTATGGAGGATCTTGTATCTTTAGTCTCTATGTAGGATGGGATGCATAGAGATTTGGCGGTATGGAGGGAATCCTGAACTTGGAGAATGACGGACCATGTCTCGTGAGTGATCGATTTCTTTGGCTGAACTTGTACGCAATGCATTGTACTGGGATGGGGCAGTCTAATATGGGGGGTCTTGTGTCAGCTTTAGAATACGTTCGTGGGTGAACTTTTCCACTATTTTTAACTAAAGGATCCAATTAACCATAGTGGGACATCTACAGTCACGGATATTGTTAATTTAATTTGTTGAGACGTTAAATATAAAATCTTATATTCAAATAGTCTTGATGAGTGGAAAATAATTAATTAAAGGAATCCTTAAATAGTTTAAGTTAAAAAGATTTATTATGATGATTGTGGATTGTAGATTTCTATTTTGAAACGAATCCTAGCGATGAATGGAAGTAAAAGAAAATCGGAGAAAATCTCAACTGGGTGGGATTTCCTTGCTCACTTGATTATATAGATTTTAAATTCAAAACATGATGTTCAGTAACTTTAGGAATTTTAGATGCATGTTAGGAATATTGTGTGGTCTTGATTGGAGTAATATAATGATATCGTGATGAATGGTTAAACGCTTTTCATTATGTTTGATGATTGAAATGTTCGATATCCGGTTAAATGCTTTCCTTTACAATCAATGATGGAAATGTTGTAAAACTATTGAATGTTTATTTTATCCACTATATTGTTCACGCTATGTGGTATGAAAATCAAATTTCTTGTAATGCTAAAAGAAGATTATAGGATTATTAAGAATTACATGTATTGGTGCTACAAACGAGCCCCAGTACCCTATAACGCCTACTATACTAGTACTGAAGGCGCATCATAGGTAGCCCCACTCTAATGCTGTATTACTCAATTAAGAGTACTTGGAAATGAATAAGGCAAACCTCCGCTGGATTCAACAAAAACTTGAATTAAGGTGGAGTAGATTTCTAGAACTTCTACTTTGCTCTTTTAAATTTCTAGCATGTTTATGCTTGTTTGAATTCTAGTTTTCAACATGTTTTATTTTCATTTCAGCATGTTTAATCATATTTTATTTTTATTTCAACATGTTTTTATGTTTTAATCACTCATAATAGCATGCCATGCTTAGAATTCATGTTTGGGATTTAATTCAATGTATCAAGCATGCGATATAATGTTTACATGCTTTCTTGGTTGTTTAAAATTCTGATATTTACATTTTGAATTTCTTTTATTATTATGTGATTCTTAAATGTAAGAAATTGAAGATAAGAACCACGTACTATCATAGTGACCCGCATGGGTGCTATGGGTGTTCTTAACACATGCTTGGAGTGTGCGGTTGCGGGGCGCAACTAAGGGATACTTGGTATGTGGCATCCAGTGAAAAGTGACAAAGAAATGTCTTTCCACCCTAAGGAGGGATATCTAAATTGAGAACATCAAGGGAGTAGAACCCCTTTCAGTCTTAACGTCAACTACAACCAAAAAGTTGCTTGAATCACTTAATGCATGGAAGTGTTCGAATTTGGCTGTGCTATTGATTTGAAATAATAACTTAGTTGTTTAATGAATGATCCACTAGGCTATGTGCTCACCTCTTCCTTTTATTTTTCAGGAAATTGGCTTGAATCATGAAGGCCATGGATATTAGATTATTTCTAAGTTTTGAAAGTTCTATTTTAAGGGCATGTTGCCCAAATTTTGAATTTAAGACGTCCACTGAATTTTATTTCAGTTTTGAAAGTTATGTACTCAAGTTTTGATTTAAGAATGTAACTTTCTTTATTTTATTTGAATAAATAAAGAGTTTGAAGTATTCTTTTATCTAATCGTATAGCCTTATTGAATTGAAATTTAATAGATTATGATGTATCCATGAATGTTTTCAATAAGTGTTTAAATAAAAGAATTGAGATGCAAGTTGTGTACTTGTAAATGTAACATAGGACCCAACCCGCCTAGTGGTTGAGCTTAAACCTATTTCTAGGGGGTTGGGGGTGTTACATGTGTATAAGAGGTTGTGACACAAGTACTACAAAGAGAATTAGTAATGTTTCGTCTATTGTGCTATCTGTGTATGATGAAGAGATAGTTGATGTACCATTTTAATTTAATATTTTATTAATTGATTATGTTGCTCCTAATGATAAACGAGGGTAATATTGGCATTTGTACTGTAATACCTCGATTTTCAACTAGATTCCTATCACGTGTGGATCATTACTTGTTGAAATTCGACATGCTACTAAAATTTTTTCGATTCTGTCAACAAACTTTTTTTATTACACAAATTTCAAGTTCAGTAAGATGTTTTTAAATAAATAACTGAAGACACATATTAAACAAAACCAAAAAACCAAATGATATATCAATATGTTCACCTGATTTTCGAGATTTGACAAAAACAAATCTAAATCATAAATTATAAGTCATAAATCACAAATCATTACTTTTAAATAATAAATCATGCAGCGAAAATTCAAATTCTAAATGAGTATGTCGGGACCCCTTCTCTAAGCCAAGGGCGGCTCTACCGGCACAGTGGCCTGACGAACCCTCTCACCAAGTCGAGTTCGTCCGACCACTATTAAGCCCTTTCTAAATCTGACACAATCAGACGATATCAGAATAACCGGAACACTTGGAAGTAAAAGTAAGCAACAACTAAAGCGGAAGCATTAGTTTTGTGCAAAATACATAATTAACCCTTTAGACTAGTACAACAATGACCAACCTCAAATGAAAAGGAGAAGACCAAAAAGAAACTGAGACAGGAGTCATCAGGGAATCAGGCAATCACTACGCCTTTTCCGTTACCACCACTGAAGAACCTGAAATGGTAATAGAGTAGTGAGCCTAAAATCCATGTTGTTCAGTGAGTAGAAAGATCAGCATGTCAACCATAATCAATATTCCAAAACAATGCATGTATGCATGAGCAATAAAATGATGTGACATTCGAAAGTATGGCATAGTACGAAAACAGTTATAAATAGTTCAACGGTTTCAACAACCCATCTTAAATTCATGCCAGTTAAAAACATATCCAGGCTAGGTTAGCTCAACAAAACCCAACCTATGGTCATCGCTCGAGTGGGTCGTAGGTCAAGCGTATTGGCTACTTTAGCGGGTTCTAAGCTAGGTGTACCCCTCGAGTACCCTAACCCCGCGCTCAATCTTCAAGTGTCATCACTAGAGCGGGTCGGAAGCTAGGCATTTTAATCACACACCCTAACCCCACGCTCGGACCTCGAGTCTCATCTCATCATATACCTGACCCCACACTCAGACCTCGAGCCTCTAGTCTCACTACCCGTGTACATCTACATATCTCAAAATTAACCAGATGTATCTAAGTCACGTGAAACCATTCAAACCATGTCATTTCACACAAGTTTTATGCAAGGAATAAAAGTCAAAGAAACACCTGAATCAAACTACTCACCTCGGGTCCTGTGCATCGATGTCCAGTCGACAACTGGCCCAGCCCCGCTATACCCTCTCGAATTTGCATCATATAAAACTCAAATCTCAGTTCTATCCATACAGTGGCCCAATATCTAATATCACTGTCCCTACTCAGTTTCGATCGACTTGAGCCGTTTTGATTAATCAGTCAAACCTAGTCAACTCTGGTCAATACGATCTTCCTACTCATCTTAGGTCAATTTGTGCCTAAATTGGGTCAACATAGGCCATTCGGCTCAAGATTGGGTCAAAAGGGCCAAAATTGGTCCAAAATCTCAAATCCCAACACTTGCTCACATTTTTAGCTTAAGGCCCTAACTGCACAACAATTTTTCTAATTTTTCTGCGGGCAATTCGTACATCGGATTTGCACAAAAATTTTCAGATCTGTTCTAGACTCCTTATACGTCTCCCAAAATTTTAAATCATGATAATAGGACTTCATTTGATAGTGTTTTTAGCTAAGATTGAAGGGACTATGTGTTCTCGGATTCTGTATGACAGGCAGTGACTATTTGCCTAATTTGACCCACTTATCCATATCAGATTGCACTAAAATTTGGTAGGAATAAACTAGACATAATTAGAAATCTCTCCACCAAATTTCAGCTCAATTCACAGAGGTTTGGCCATTTAATTTAATTTCAGAATTTTCAGTTGGGTCACAGGAACTTCTGGGTTCACAATCCCTAGCAGTAAATTTTCCAAATTTCCTGTGATCAATCCAGCCGTTGGATTTGGGTAAAAATTTTCAGATTTGATCTATTCTGTCTAAGATTTCACTAAAATTTTATTTCGTAATTTTTGAACATCATTTATTAGGTTTCTAGGTGTAATAACACAGACTATAAGAATTTCGTATATCCTATGACATGCAGTCACTAGTGAATTAACTAACCTATTTTCCAATTTCAGAATGCCCTGAAATTTGGTACACATGCTATTGACATACAAGGACTCCTCCAAAAAATTTCAGCTCAAATTACCTTCATTTGGTCAGTCAACTAATCCCCCACTTTTCTATTCATGTAACAGATTATTCCATGATCAAGTTCCCTATGGTTTTTGAGGACCTTATCAACTCTAGTTTCCAACACTAGTCCGAGACCATTCCTTGCTATGTTTGTAAGAGTTTAGACCCTGGAATCCTAATTAAATAAGTCTCACTCAAAACAGTAAGGAAACCTACTCATATTTGCTCTCAAACATTATTCCAAAATATGGTGTGCATGAGGATGTTCTGAAAATTTTTCTTAAGTCCACAACACCTAACCAACAAGGCATATTGGCAAGCATGGTAAATCGTATTTACAAAGGGTTATGGTTCGAAACTTATACCTTCTTTTAGTCCTCAAAGTGAGCTTTAATCACTCCAACGTTTGGCTTGATCCGATGCTCTTATCTACTTCAACTAGTGGTCCAAAGTTGCCTCCAACACTACTTTTCTGAAAACTGCTGTCACAGTTGGTGAGTAGTCTACTTTGGCCCTGTTTTTGACATAGTTCTACTATTTATTTGCTATTTCATATAAAAAGAAAAGTTAAAGTAGACATTTCAACCTTTCCAAAAAGCTATAATACGTTTAAAACTGACCTCGGATGAATGGTGAACAATTCCACGAAGTTCAAACCAACATGTAATTTCAATTTTCTGTGTTTCCAAGTGTCGGACAACATGTTTTCCCAGCTGTTTTCATCTCTGCCAGTCATGCAATGGTGGCCGAGGCTTGTAGGAACTTAAAGAGGAGTCTGAGGGCTTTCCAACAAGTACAAGAATGTCCAAAATGGTGGTGGGATGAAGGAGAACGGAGCTTGTAAAATTTGGTCGTTTAAGCATGAAAAATCCAGCAAAGAAAAATGGTTTTGTTGCATGATTGGGGCTCTTCATGCTTGGCAATGAGCTCGTCACGTGACCTCCCACGTGGCTTGTTGGGTTGCCTACATGGTGGACATTTTTCTTCTGCTTGAGTTCTGCTCGGCGGAGCTGCCGAAGTGGCAAAATCCTGGGGCCAAAAACAGCTGCTACCAGCTGTTTTTCCGTCAAGAGACGGAAAAAAAACCAGGGAAGGGGAAGAAGACCAGAGGGAGGGCGGCACATGGGCCGGCCAGCCCTTTTTGGCTAGCCCACGTGCCCGGGCCTTGCTTCTACAGGCCGAGCTTGGCCCGCTGGGGGCCTGGGCCCCAGGCCCCCTATTAACACAAAACTTTTTTTTTCCTACACACACACACATATATATATATATATATGTGTGTGTGTGTGTGTGTGTACATGTATATATCCAAAAATTTGTATTTTTTTCTAAAATCACTAAAATTGTCATTTCACCATTTTTCATCAAAATCTCTAATTATACATCATTTTCCATCATTTATTCCATTATTTTCTCCTAAAATTGAATACTTCACCAAAAAAATTATATTTTCTTCCCAAAATTTCCATTAATTGCACAAAAATTTCATAATTATTCCGAAAATTCTATAATTAATCCTAAAAATTATTTCTCTCAAGAAATTATATTTTCCTTATAATTCCACACATTTTCTCCTCAAATTCATATTTTTCCCATTATTTCAGTTTTTCTCTAATAAATAAATTCAAAGTAGAGAAAAATTGAGGATAATTCATGTATTTCATTTAAAATTTTCAAAAATACGCATATCAAACCAAAAATTTTGCACATCAAAGTATCGGTCGTCACGGGCTTCCTCTTTATAAGAAATTTCACCCTCGAAATTTACAAAAATAGAGATAATACATATCAAGGAGCAATATTCATCAGCTCAGGGTAGTGGTGAATCATAAAATCCTCAGTCTCCCATGTATCCTGCTCAGCACCATGGAACTGCTAGCGCGCTCGTACCATCGGTATCTCCTTTTTGTGCAACGTCTTCGCAGCTCGATCTATGATGGCCACAGGCATGTCATCAAATGTACAGTCCTCTCGCAGCTCAATATGTCTCCAGTCAATAATGCGCGAGGGATCGGGGTGATATTTTCTCAACATAGAAACATGAAATACATTATGCACACCCGATAGTTGTGGTGGTAATGCTAGCCTATAGGCAACGGGGCCTATCCTCTCAAGGATCTCAAAAGGCCCAATATATCTCGGTGTGAGCTTCCCTGAAATCCTGAATTGTGTTTGCCCCTTGCAAGGCGAAATCCGGAGGAGGACATGGTCATCAACATCAAACTCAAGGACCCTTCTCCGATTATCTGCATAACTCTTCTATCGGTCTTGAGTGGCCTTCATATTTTGCCTAATCCTCTGTATCTTCTCATTCTGTTCCTGTATGAAAGTAGGGCCTAAGACTGCTCTATCACCTGTCTCGGCCCAGCAGGTGGGAGACCTGCATGGTCAACCATATAAAGCCTCAAACGGTGCCATCCCAATACTCGACTGGTAGCTGTTATTATAAGCAAAATCGCATAAAGCTAAGTGGTCCTCCTAGCTACGACCAAAATCCAGAATACAAGATCGTAACATATCCTCAAGGATCTGGATCACACGCTCAAACTGGCCATCAGTCTATGGATGGAATGTTATACTAAGGCTCACCCTCGTCCCCAACTAAGTCTATAATGCTTGCCGAAATTGGGACGTGAACCTTGCGTCTTTATCAGACACAATGGATAGGGGAACCCCATGGAGCCTCATAATCTCCCTGATATAGAGTCAGTTCAATCGCTCCTAGTATGCATGGGAAGAAAGTGGACAGACTTCGTTAAACGGTCAACAACTACCCAAATAGCATCATGTCTCCGCTGTGTACGAGGTAGTCCTGTAATGAAGTCCATAGTGATGTGCTCCCACTTCCACTCCAGGATAGATAAGGGCTGTAAGGATCCACCTGGTCTCTGGTGCTCAGCCTTGACCTGCTGGCACGTGTCACATCTCTGAATGAAGACTGCAATGTCCCATTTCATCCCGGGCCACCAATATGTTCGCTTAGCATCTTGGTACATCTTATTGGTGCCAGGATGAATCGCATATCTCGATTAGTGTAGCTCCTCGAGCACGCTGCGCCTCAGACTAGTATCATCTGGTACCCATAGCCGTCCTCTGAACCTCAGTGTACCCTGTGAATTTATTGACCACTCTCCTCGAGAAGCGTCATCTACCCAAGTCCTAAACATGTCATAGCCGGCATCACAAGGCCGCCCCTCAGTGATCTCCGAAATCTGAACTGGCTGGGCTAAAATCTGTGCACTGACTCTGGCCTCAGTAGAAGACTCATGGATACTTAGAATCGAGGCATAATCAAACATCATCCACTCATGGGACATATGTCTCACCATGTATGCAGTCTCCACCCATTTTCTACTCAAAGCGTCAGCCACAATGTTAGCCTTCCCCGGGTGATACTCAATAGTAAAGTCATAGTCCTTTAACAGCTCCATCCATCATCTTTGTCTCATATTCAGATCCTTCTGTGAGAACATATACCTAAGGCTCTTGTGATCCGAATAGAGCATGAAACGCTCGCCATAGAGGTAATGCTGCCAAATCTTAAGTGTGAATACCACTACTGCTAGCTCTAAATCATGGATTGGGTAGTTCCTCTCATGATCCTTCAACTGTCGAGAGGCAAAAGCTACTACCCTGTCATCCTGCATCAATACGCAGCCCAAGCCTATCCGTGATGCATCCGTGTATATAGTCAACTCTCGGCCAGGCTCTGACAACACTAGTATTGGGGCCAATGTCAATCTCTGCTTAAGCTCAAGAAAGGCTTCTTCACACTTCAGTCCATACAAAAGGAGTATCCTTCTTGGTTAGCTTCGTCATCGAAGCTGCAATTCTCGAGAAGTTCTGGACGAAGCGGCGATAATAGCCTACTAAACCCAAAAAGCTACGGATCTCCGTCACTATGGTAGGTCTCGGCCAACTGATGACTGCTTCGACCTTAGTGGGGTCCACGGAGATACCCTCAGCTCTAACCACGTGACCCAAAAATCGAACCTCTGATAACCAAAACTCGCACTTGCTGAACTTAGCATACAACCTATGCTCTCTTAAGGTATGCAATGCGATCCTCAGATGCTCGGCATGCTCCTCGTGGGATCTCGAATAGATCAAGATGTCATCAATGAAGATGATCACAAATGTATCGAGGTATGGCCGGAATACTCTCTGCATAAGGTCCATAAACATGGCTGGGGCATTAGTCACACCTAACGGCATAACCAAGAAGTCACAGTGCCCATATCTAGTGCAAAATGCAGCCTTCGACGCATCTTCCTCCCTGACTCTCAGCTGATGGTCCCCAAATCTTAGATCGATCTTCGAAAATACCTTGGCACCTCTAAGCTGGTCAAATAAGTCATCTATACATGGGAGGGGATACTTGTTCTTGATCATCACCTTGTTCAACTGCCTGTAGTCAAAACATAGGCAGAGACTCCCGTCCTTCTTCTTCACAAACAATACCGGAGCACCCCAAGGCGACACACTAGGAGAGATGAAACCCTTACTCAACAATTCCTCCAACTAGACCTTTAACTCCTGTAACTCCTTAGGTGCCATGCGGTAGGGAGGAATCGATACAGGTCATGTCCCTAGAATGATCTCGATAATAAAGTCGATCTCCTGCTTTGGGGGCAAGTCGAGTAGATCCTCAGGGAACACGTCAGGGAAGTCTCTGACAATGGGGATCTCATCAATAGATGGTCGGGCAGGTGCCTCATCTATGGTCGTCAAACCAGCTAGAGTGTCAATCTCATGCTACATCACCAATCGACCCTGGGTACTCTGCCTATCAGAAGCTCTACCTTGAAAAACGACAGAGGGTTGGCCTGGAATCTGAAACACAACCCTCTTGGTGAAGCAATCGACATATGCATGGTATGTAGCCAGCTAGTCCATACCAAGTATGGCATCAAACTCAATAAACTCCAACACTCGGAGATCTACTACGGTCTCAAGGTCCCCTAACTTAAGCACACACCTCTCGCAGATCATGTTGGGGTAGATGCGCTCTCCAGCGGCGGCACTCAATATCAACCAGGTGGAAGCCCTAATTGGTTTAAGTCCTAGTCTATCCACAGCACATCCAGAAATGAAGGACAAAGTAGAACCAGCATCAATCAATACATAAATAGATGAATCACAGAGCGAGACGATACCTTCCACCAAAGTCCTCGTCGAATCCTGGTCAGGCTAGGTGACGGCCTATGCTCTATCTCTGATAACCAGAGTAGATGAACTAGGACCACCAATAAGAGTCGGACACTCAGCCTTCTTGTGTCCAACCTGTCCACACTAAAAACATGTAAGGGGTGGTCTCTGTACTCCCTGATATGTCTAACCTTGCCCACGGCCTCTACCATGGCTACTGCCTCGACCCCCGAAAAATGTGTTATGCTGCTCTGTTAGTGGCTATTTTTGTATAGGGGTGGTTGCAAGTGCTACTGCCTGTGTAGCAGTCTGACTAGGAGTGCCGCTCGACTATGTCTCATAAGACCTCCTCTTCCTTTGCCTCTGTTGATGACCCTAGCCTCGGTAGCATCCAGACCCACCTCTGTGTCATGGCTGAGTCTACTATGCAGCCTGCTGCTGTGATTGCGGCTGAGGCGTACCGCTCAGTACTACAGAAACATTAGGTCGTTCATCCAATCTGGCCATCTCGTATCATAAGGCCTCTCTCTGGACCTCCTCTAAATTCTGGGCCCTAGATGTAGCAATCGCCTGTCTAATAACGACCCTCAGCCCCCGTCGATAAAATTCAGGCCTCTTACTCTGCTCAGCTATCAACCCCCCAGCATAAGCCTCCAACTGTAGGAACCGATGTTTGTACTCTCTAACAGTCATGGTCCCCTGTTGTAAGCTCAAAAACTCTACCTTCTTACGTTCCCTCTTAGTCTCGAGAACATAAGCCTCTAGGAACAACTCCCTGAATCGGGCCCGAGTAGCGATCTGACCCTCTATACTCCTCGTGGATCGCTACCATCTAACAGCCTCACCCCCTAACATGTGTGTCGAGAAGAGAACCCAATCTACCTCAGATAACCATAGAGTCTCAGCGTTCTTCTCCATGTTGAGCAACCAATCATTTGCTGTCTTTATGCTAATGCTGCCCCTAAATGTCATAGGGCGTAGGTCCATGAAACTCTTGAGGAGCCAGGTATTGGCTCTCTCGTCCCTTTGTTTGTCTTGGGCCAGGGCTGCGGGTGCTACTACTAGCCCGACTGGTGGGTCGGCAACCAGTGCCACGGGTGGAGCAAGCTGTACCACAGGCTCGGCTCTCAGCCTCTCAGCCTCCAACCGATCTAGCCTCTGCATCAGTAAGGTCGTCCGGGCCTGCACAGCCTCATTAGAGGCCCTAATCACTGCCTCGAGTCTCTATATCAGGTCTAGCTCGGGCTGAACAGGAGGGGGTGGTGGTGGCGTTGGCTCTGTAGGCTCAATCATTTGGGGAAGGATAAAACTCGATCTGCTCAACATTTGAGGTAATAGTCAGAATTAAAGTTGTTTTATTCTGAATTTGGAAGAAAATGAATGTAGTTTTGTATGTTCATGTGGTGAAATGGGAAATCTAAAATTTGGAAAATCTTGATTTAGGATGTAATTCTTTGGATAGGTAATAAAACTCAATCCACTCATCCTTTGAAAAAGTGGTTAGTTTTAAATATGTTTAGTTCTTAGTTTGGAACGCGTTGACTATAATTTTGCACCTTAAGGTTGTAAAAATAGAAATATGGATTTTTAAGCTTTTTAAGAAAAGGTGGAATTTTAATGATGAAATTTATATTTTCAAACTTCGCACCTTGAGCAATGATCTTTGCCAGTAGGCGCAAGGGCCATTCCACATTATCAGGTGGGCATGATTCTCTTGTTCACTAGTATTATCTAGATTTTAAGTCCAAAGCATGATGGTTGTGTAGCCTAAGATGTTAGATGCATGCTAGGACGTGATAATTCTTGAATGCTTTGATTGATGATTGAGCATAATGTCTAGTTATATGCTTTCAGTATTTGCTTGAATATGAGGCATAATGTCTGGTTATTTATATCATTTGCTACATGATTTAGATACTTTGAATGATGAGATGGTATGGAATGAAATCTATTGAAATTAAAGAAGATTAAATTAAGATTTAATAATTCCACGTTCTGGGGCGATGGTGGCATCTGTTGATGACTTGTGGACGTGGCCATATTTGTCGCAAGACACATCGTTGGTGTCCTTAATGAAGCCTCCTGCGAAGGTTGAGGGTTCCTCAGATGGGTGAGCAGTGAACGTATGCCATTGCACTTGTTCTTGGATGTTGTGACAGGTTGAGAATGGTATTGTGGATCGAGATGTTACCAACTAGGATCAATTTCGTGTCACGGAGGGACACCAGGAGTATAGCTCTTTTGGTCTTAGAGTACAACAAAACAATTGAATGTTTGAAATGATTAATGTAATGAAAGTGTGCTCATGTTTTGAATTTTGTTTTATATAATGCTAGTGATGTGTAGGGATGATCCATTGAGCTTTTGAACTCGCCCTACTTTCTTTTACAGGTACTCGTAGAAGTGGAGTACACTAGTTGATCGGTCGATCAGGAGTTGGTAAGTGACCTCACTGGGGAGCCACTGTTGGACTTGTATTTTTATTTTGTCTCATTTTCACAGATCTTGTATATATGTTTGGAACAGGGCATGCGACCATTTATTTTCTTATGGAATTGTTTCATATTTTAAAATGTTGTTTGGGACTTGGGCTCTGTAAGCCTATTTTAGATTAGAAACTTTGAAGTGTATTTTGAGATGTTACCTTCAAAGGCTAATGACATGCATATGTTCAGTTTTACTTGAACCCTGCTATATGGGTTGGTGACTTTGACGGTTTCTGCAATGGCAATTTGTTTTCATTATAAATATTTATTGTGAAAAAAATCCGGTGAAGTGTTTGAAATTATTTTTCTGAGTTACCATATTTTTTGATAAACAAGTATGATTTCTATCAAGATTGATATGTTTTCTCATTTTATGAAATTGAGAACGGATTTAGTGAGTTGAAAAGAAGTTGATGACCCCTGGTTACCAGTGGATCAGACCCACGAAAATGTAAAAAGTCCTCCACGCACGTTATCTAAGCTAAAAAGAGCGCTTATCTATGCACTGGGCCTGACGTGATGTGTGTAGGAGGACTTGGGTTCCTGTCCGAGGGCCAAGGGTGTCACAAATAGAGTTCTCAAAATGTATTTGAGGAGTAGATTAGATCAAAGGTATAATTTATTCTCTTTTTCTTTACATTCTTTAAGAATGGGTTGGAAAAAAAAATACATAATTGAAAGTAGTAGATATATATATTGAAATTATGGATCAAAAAAATATATAGTTAATTCAGTTTTACTATATATATATATATGAGAAATCTAATTTACAAAATATCGATTATATATATATATATAGTTGATTGAGAAAATTAGTTATATATATATATTCAATGGATATCTTTGATTTACATCATATATATATATATAAGAATTATTACAGCATGATTAGTGCAGATTTTCAATGAATATTTCAATCAAAACATGCTTCTTAATCTATTTATATATAGATGATTAAATAACAAATTCAAGTTGAAATATTATTTACATGAATACAGATTAACATATGAAAACATAGATAAAAGTATATGAATAGGATTTTAATATAGTAAGTTGATACGCAGATTGGATTATTGTGAAAATAAAATTTATTAACTATATGTAAATAATTTAAGATGCTCAAATAACCTTAAATTTGATTAAGAGTTGTTTTATAAATTATTTTTGGTAGAAATATAATTTTGTACATAAAATTAATATAATCGATAGCATAGTTTAAATTATTAGTAAAAATTATATTGTAAATGTTTGTAGTTAGAAATTTCCAAAAATTAACTAGCTGGAAATTGATATTAAAAAAAAATTAAATTATGATAAAATATTAATTTTTACAAAATTAGTGTAAGAAATAAAAATCATATACTCGGAAATAGTGCATACTCAAAATAGGTAGAAAATAGTGTAATTTAGGTGATTGTGAAAAAAAAAAAAGGAAATTCAGAAAGTTTAGTTGCTGGAAACTTCATGAGAAAATCAATTAAAAGTAAAATAATAAGTTATATTGATAAGCTACAACTTATTGGTCTGTACGATAAGGCCATTAGGTATTGAAAAATAAATAAATAAAATTACGAGAAAAAAAATATATTCTTGGTAGAAAAAAATTATATTCCTAATTTGCTGGAAAAGTAATAATAATAAATATAATAAATATAAAGGATAGCTTTTTTTATTAAAAATATTAGTAGAAATAGAAAAGGGTTCTGTGTGCGAGTAACGATCATTAAACTTAATCATCATGTAATATATGCTTGGTAATTTACATTATGATGATTTTTATAATGGAAACATATTATTAATTAAGTTCATAGTGGAAACTAGATTGATAGTGTAATATTAAATAAAAGAATAAATAAACTTATAAAAAATAAAGGTTTAAAATATTAAAGTTAGATAAATTTCTAAGAAAATTATTTTGCATGATTTAGGTGAACATCTCGAGTAATTACAAACAAAGTGCGAATCTCGAGATCACTGCACATCGAAACAGGCGAAAATGATTACCTACCTCTTTAGTATTATTTGATTTTAAATGCGGAATGTGTTTGCTCATTATTTTGTTGTGTATGATCTACTAGGCTCTTTAAGCTCACCCACTTCTTATTTTTCAGGTAATCAGTAAGAGAAAGCTTGCGCTAACGAGACACCACAGAGTAATTTAATAGTAGTAGACCTCATTGACGAGGTTATTTCTAAATTAAGAGTTGTTTCCTATTTTTGTAGGGTGTGGGTCTAGATCATCGTTGACTATTATATTCATTGAATTATTATTTGAAACTCAGCCATGGGGCCAGATGTTAATTTAATTATTATTGGGTTAAATCGAATAGATTTGTCATCCCATGTTTTTAGTCATAAATTTATTTACTCATATAATTTTATAGGATGTGACCTGGTGGGACCAGGATAATTATTATTTATGTGTAAAACACATAATATCCCGGTTCTCGATGATGTCATGTGACAAAAATAAATATGTATGCGTATGAATCTCTAAGTATGAAATCAATGTAGTAATTTTAAATTTTTTGGGGACCGAGGTGTTATAAAGGTGGTATCAAAGCTCAGCTAATACATTACTAGGCAAAACGAGAGTTTAGGTTATAGAGTACTAAGCTAGATATTATTCTAATACCAAAGGTGGTATCAGAGCTCAATCAGTAGGTTACTAAGCAGGATGAGAACTTAGGCTATAGAGTACTAAGCTAGATGTTACTTGATACCAAAGGTGGTATCAGAGCTCAGTTAGTAGATATATTGGGCAAAGGTCAGAGCCTGGGCAGTAGAGTATCAGCCAAGTTTGTAACACCTCAACTCCCAATCAGACCTCTCGTCACATGCTATGCATCTGGCGCAGAAATGCACCCCCTTGACGGAGATGCCTCATGTGCAGGTCGTTTCCCGTTGAGAATCAAAATGCTACTTAAAATATTTCTATCAAAATCTCTTTCTTCAAATTCAAGTTTCCTGATAGATAGTTTTCAATAAAATATCTGGAAATACATTTCATAGAAATTTAAAGAATCAAAATAACTTTCCACTGTGTTTACCGGGATTCTACAATTAGACAAAACAAACTAAAATTAGAAAATCATTTTTGCCAGAATTTCATGAAATAAATAATGTGAAATCATCAGAGTAATTGCTATAGTAGACAAAATCATTAAAATAAAATCTTATTGGCTAAGTAGGTCGAATATCCCAAAATCAAGATAATACATATAAAACAACGATATTAAACTCAAAAAAAAATACATCCTATTCAGTTACAATTAAAACAAACAAGTTATGACCTCTAAGTCTTCCTATCCCAGACAACCTCCCCATGAGGTTTCTAATAAAAAGTGAGAGTCTTCAAACGTAGGTTACAGTACTCTACGTCCATGTGTACCTGAAAAATAGAAATAGAGTGAGCTTGAAAGCCTCATGGATCATTCTGACAAATCACACGCATTATACTGATCAAAATTCAAAACATTACAATCACTTTCACATATTAGGTGTTTTAAACATTTATTTAGTCTTGGGTGAAGTCAATGACTAGAAGACTGTTGATATGACTCTCAGTATCTCTTGTGATACGAAACAGAGACAAATCTCACGTAACACCTAAGGTCGATTATCTATGTCGGGACCCCTTCTCTAGGGCGAAGACCGACTAGTATAGTGCCCCGACAAACTCGCCCGCAAGCCGAGCTCGGCAAGACACTGTTAAGCCTCATCTTTTAACACCACACCACACACTATCAGAGCAATCATAGGGATGCAAAAGGAATTTAAAACACAAGGAACACTAATAAGACTTGAAATTTATCAAAATGGGTCATTAGAACATGTGTAGCAGTGAGAGTGACTAATCCATTATGTACAAGCTTTTCTCACCCTTATACATAATTTCTAACCCTTAAAACAATGAGAGACGTGAAGAAAACCTACCAAAATGAATAAGAGAGTGTAGCTCTATGTGATGACCACTCCGTTGCCCTTATCTACGGCTGAAGGACCTGAAAAGTTAGAGTAGTGAGCCTAATTGTCCACGGTGGCTCAGTGAGTAATGCAGTCTAATTCATAACTTAAAACAAACATTCCACAAATAAAATACACGCAAGAATGCATGAACAATTGCATTACGCGAGTGAATGCAACAGTGAATACAATTTAAATCATCATGCAGTCGTGCACCTTCATTTAAAAACAGTTAAATGGAGAAAACATTCGCCGAGGCTCCCACTAGCCTCCTAGGCGACTAAAAATTCACTCAAGTGGGTTGCAGACAATTAGGTTGTAACACACCAATACACTGGAGACACCGGGACATACCGGATGACTCAACGTACTGTCCCCTTCCCTTGGGGTTTTCTCGCCTCTGCGGAGTTTTGAACCCACGACCTGGGGCTTAAATACATAGATTTTGTGAAATCTGCTACCATTGAGCCCTTTGTAACACCCTAACCCCCTAGAAACAGGTTTAAGCTTAACCACAAGGCGGGTTGGGTCTTATGTTACATTTACAAGTACACAACTTGCATCTCACTTCCTTTATTTAAACACTTATTGAAAACGTTCATGGATACATCGCAATGTATTAAATTTTAATTCAATAAGACTATATAATTAGATAAAGGAATACTTCAAACTCTTTATTTATTCAAATAAAATAAAAAAAGTTATATTCTTAAATCAAAACTTAAGTAAAATTTTAGCGGAAGTCTTAAATTCAAAATTTGGGCAACATGCCCTTAAAACAGAACTTTCAAAACATAGAAATAATCTAATATCCATGGCTTTCATGATTCAAGTCAATTTCTTGAAAAATAAAAGGAAGGGTGAGCACATAGTCCAGTGGATCATTCATTAAACAACTAAGTTACTATTTCAAATCAACAGCACATCCAAATTCAAACACTTTCATACATTAATTGATTCAAGCAACTTTTTGGTTGTAGTTGACGTTAAGACTGAAAGGGGTTCTACTCCCTTGATGTTCTTAATTTACATACCCTTCTTTAAGGTAGAAAGATATTTCTTTGTCACGTTCTATTGGATGCCACATACCAAGTATCCCTTAGTTGCACCCCGCAACCACACACTCCAAGCATGTGTTAAGAACACCCATAGCACCCATACAGGTCACTATGACAGTACGTGGTTCTTATATTCAATTTCTTATATTTAAGAATCACATAATCATAAAAGAAATTTAAAATGTAAATATCATAATTTTAAACAACCAAGAAAACCTAGAAACATTACATCGCATGCTTGAAACATTAAATCAAATCCTAAACATGAATTCTAAGCATGGCATGCTCTCATGAGTGACTAAAACATAAAAACATGCTAACTAAAATTAAAATATGATTAAACATGCTAAAACTAAAATAAGACATGCTAAAAATTAGAATTTAAACAAGCATGAACATGCTAGAAATTTAAAATAGCAAAGTAGAAGTTTAAGAAATCCCCTCCACCTTAATCTGAGTTTTTGTTGAATCCGGCAGAGGTTCACCTTATCAACCACTTTCAAAATTTTAAACCACCAGCAAGACTATTTCAACAATTCTCTAAAATACTGAAATAAGAGCTTCTCATACAAGAGAGAAAAGAAGGTGAGAAGAGGTGCCAAGAAGAGGGCAAGAACAAATAAAGAGGGAAGTGTCAACTCTTTGCTTTGGGATGAGATGAAAGTGAGAAAAGGGGGTTTATATAAATGTTCATGAGAGCCTATGAGATGTCCTAGGGCAGCCTTGGGAAACTTGGGAAGCTCACAAAAATTTGGGCAAGTTTCTATACATAAAGGGGATGTTTTGCATAAAGAGGGCAAGTGTGCTCATGGTTGGCAAGTGGGGCCGCTATGGCTTTCTAATTCAAAAGATATGAGTATAATCTTATTTCCTAACTATGTGTGAACACAAAAGAGGTTTAAATAATATTCTAATTCAAATGGGACGTCCCCTGTGTGCTCATGACAACTTTCCTTTTTGGTTTCCTTGCTCGCTTACCACATAAACACATAAGGAATACTTTCCGATTTTCTTATTTCTTGAACATCAAGTATGGGTTTACAATATCAAATTTGAGGGTATACCATGTAATAATCAAAGATGCTCATCTTGGTTTCAAGAAACTATCTAAATAGGGTTACTCACATGTGTGCACACACACATGTACATGGTTGGGCCAATTTTGGCTTAAGTAGGTGTGGGTGTACACAATCAAGTGGGGGTGGCCGTGACTTCATGAGTTCACAAAAATCAAATAAAAATTAATATCTCCTTATTTACACGGAATTATGATTTATATCTTATAGTTTTGGAATCACATAAACCTAATGCACATTTTAAGGTATGGTTTGACCCTAGGTGATTTTCTTTCAAAAACTTTTCTTATTTAAGACACACTGAGGTCACTAGGCAAACGAAAATTCAAATCTTGGCCAATTGTTCTAATTTTTGGATATTTCATTCATTTTTTTAGTTCATGCCATTCCATTTTGTTTCGGGTCATTTCGATCCCCCGAAGTACCCTAAATAACAATTGTTTATAATTTTGACCCCCTAAAGGACGTTTGGCAAATGAAAACATTAATCTTGACCAATTGTTATAATTTTTGGATATGTCATTCATTTTTTTAGTTCATGTTATTCCATTTTATTTCAAGTCATTTCGATCCCATGAAGTACCCTAAATGACAATTCTTTCTAATTTGGACCCCCTGAAGGGCGTTTGGCAAATGAAAACCTTAACCTTTACCAATTTTTCTAATTTTTTGATATGTTGTCCCCTTAGCTGGTTCATGTCACCTTACTTTATTTCAAGTTGTTTTGGGTCCCTAAGGGGCACTATGTGAGAGTTTCGAAAACCTGCCAAATTTAGCTTCAAAATGAGCGCAGTTTCATTTTGCACCCAAATTTCACTAAATAAATGATAAATTTCATTTAATTGAGTACAGAGGATTCAGGGTATTACAACCTACCCTCCTTAAAAAAATCTCATCCTCGAAATTTATACATAACTAAGGAGATTTTTAGTGAATAGATGTGGATACTTGGTCTTCATCTCATTTTTTAGCTCCCAGGTAGCTTCTTCCACGCCGTGATATTTCCACAATACCTTCACTAACAGGATATCCTTCGTTCGTAGACTTTGTACTTTATGGTCAAGGATTATGTCTGGTGTTTCCTTGTAAGTAGCATCACCTTGAAAATTTACTTCCTCCTAGTGGATGATGTGAGAGGGGTCAGGTTCGTACTTTCTCTCATTTCCTTTAATGTCTAAGACACAATAGCTCAACATAGATTATAGTGTTTGGGTAACTCTCTCAAACTTACTGACTTGATTTGTGGATCTAGTTGGCAAAGATTAACCACTTTAGTGAGATGATCTGCAATTTCCCATATAGTGTTTTTTTTCCTAAGTCTTAGGGTTTCCTCAACATCTAACCTAAGGTCAGTATGCTTATCTTATTCAATTTCCTCTATTAGGCTTGTGAGCCATTCGTCTTGCATTTGTTCACCCCCAATCTGATTGCAAAAGATTTGGTGGGCAAGATATTTTGTAGAGATAGGCTCATTTTTCATTTTAGGGTCATACCCAGCCCAAATTTCTCAATCTATTTGAAGGTAAAAGTTTTTTTTCTCATACCCACCTCTATCTCATTGGATTCGACCACACGGCAGGCCTCGGGTTATTACTAACACTTTCTATTCCCAGACTTTTTATTTTGAACCTTCAAAATATAACAACAAGGATTCTTAAGAGAATAAGTTTCATTTATTAAAAAGAATAGGTATAAAACCTTATCAAAGCTTAAAACTCATAAATGCTAACATATAACAATTTTAAATAAAGGGCTAATCAAGTTCTCCTAATATTTTTTTTTGTAACACACCAACACATCGGACACACCGAGTCACTCAAGGTACTGTCCTCTTCCCTTGGGATTTTCTCGCCTCCACAGAGTTTTGAACCCACGACCTAGGGCTTAAGTATATAGATTTTGTGAAATCCGCTACCATTGAAGTAGCGGATTTCACGAAATCTATGTATTTAAGCTCCAGGTCGTGGGTTCGAAACTCCGCAAAGACGAGAAAACCCCAAGGGGAGAGGACAGTACCTTGAGTCACCCGATGTGTCCCGGTGTGTACGATGTGTTGGTGTGTTACAAAAAGGCACCTTCTTATTGTCACACCACATAGGTCGGACACAACACACATGTCGAACACACACTGTGGGTGTGGTGACTCACTAGGTACTGTCCCCACCCTTGGCGTTTTATTTTGCCTTCGTGGAGATTCGATCCCTAGACCCTGGGGATAAGTATCTAAAGTTCGTCGGATCTACTACCATTGAGCTGTTAGGCCCACAAAACCCCCTCAGCGGGCACTCTGTGCTAGGTGGTCACTATCGGTGTCATATGAGAGATCAATACAACTCGCCCTAACCCTATACCCTCAGACCTCAAGACTTGGTGCACTTTTCATTTAAAACTCATTTAAAGGATGCAGATTCATTACAATATGTAATACCATGCACAGAATATCAACCTTTAAGAAACAAGTTAGAAAACACTACTCACAGGGATGCTCCGCTCTCGGTGCTCCTCTCGTGACCGGTCCGTCCCGCTAGTACTTGGTCCTGCAAAATGGAAGTGACTTCTTAATATTGACATGGGACTTGGCTCAACTCTCACTCTACGTCATTGGTCAATCAGTGGATTAACTTGGTCAAGGATGGTATACTTATGCTATTTCAACTTACCGTAATTTGCTAAGTCAATTTGATCGACCTTGGTCAATCTTGGTCAACCCAAGTCAAACCTATCACTTGCTGACCTAGTCGGTCAACAGAGTCCCAAATGGTCAATTCTGATCTTCATTGAGTCAATTGGGCCAAATTGGGTCAAAATTTCCAATTCTCATCACTTAGGCTCAACTTTAGTTTGTGGCCCTATCTATGCAACCATTTTCCCGATTTTTCTATAGGTAATTTGTACATTGGATTCGCACCAAACTTTGCATATCTGTTCTAGACTCCTTACATTTTCCCCAGAATTTTAAATCACAATTTTTGGACTCCATTTGATTGTGTTTTTAACTGAAATATCAGGGTTTGTGTGTTCTTGGGTCTCATGTGATAGACAGTGACTATTTGCCTAATTTGACCTACCTATCCATACTAGAGTACTCAGAAATTTGGTAGGCAACTTCTAGACATAGTTAGGAATTGCTCCACCAAATTTCAACCTAATCCACTAAGGTTGGTCATTCAATTTACTTTCATAATCTTTAGCCGAATTATAGTGATTTTTGGGTTCACATTTCTATCAATCCTTCATGTATTTATTCACCTCACCAAACCTCTAATCTAAGGGTCATTCGTTGCACATATTTCAAGTATGTAGGTCATTCTACAATTCCCTATCAAGGATTCTTCTAAACAGTAAGCATACATAGGCCCAAAGTCATGCTCAAACATCTCACTAAACAGGTCACATGCATTCCAAAACTCTAGAATTTTCTTAAGTGTTAAACATCCAGCTAACATAGTATTTTTGCAAGTGTACTAAATCATATTCACTTAGGCTCAAGGTTATACTTTTATACCTCTCTGTAGCCTCTACTATGAGGCTTCAAACGCCTTTGGTTCCAGTCCCAAGGGGTGTCCTTAAGCACTCCAAATATAGCTTCAAATCTGGTTCAACACCTAATTTTGTTGGCACTGTCGCAACAGTGAAATCACACAGTCAACACCAGTGACTTATAACACGTATTAAATGTTCTAATATCTGGTTTCTACCACTTGGACACTTGAATAGACATAATGAGAGGTAAAATGAAGGGTCTTACCTTAGAGGTGAACCTGGAATGGTTCAAGTGTGAGCTTTCCCAAAGTTGCTCCAACTGTTTCTGTTAGACAGTTGCAATAGTGGGTAGATAACCAACATTAATGGTTTGAAAATCATGTGTAAAGCCCTATTTTTTGTTTTCTAACAATTGGAGATTAAAGTACACATGGAAATGAAGAAGGTGGACAATCTTATCTTCAAAATAGACCGGTAATGACCTAAGATTAGAAGC
The DNA here is from genome assembly GCA_030144865.1 of Tinospora cordifolia. Classification (NCBI taxonomy): domain Eukaryota; kingdom Viridiplantae; phylum Streptophyta; class Magnoliopsida; order Ranunculales; family Menispermaceae; genus Tinospora; species Tinospora cordifolia. The sequence goes on along the minus strand of JAJIYU010000745.1, from coordinate 6,970 downwards.
TCCAAAGGTGGTTTTACACAGACTTTTCTGGTTTTCTGGGTTTAAACACTATGAACAACACTTCTTCCTGGGCTTTTCAACTCCAAATGGTCCCAAGATTTAGCAAGTTGCTTGTAAGACTTTATAAGTGGTAGTGTGAGCTTCAAAACAAGCTATGATTCACTAGATTTGGTTGAGAAACGAGGGAGATACAGTTTCATTAATAAGGCTACAACAATTGGAAGTTCTGGTGTTGCGCTCAAAAGTGGTTTCTTTTGTTGCATGGAGGGTGGTTGCATGGCAAGATGGGGTGACATGTGGCCATCCAGGTGGCTCCCAAGCTCTTATGTTGGATGTCTATTAGCATCATTCATTGGCTACATTTGAGGTTGAGCTTGATGGCAAAACTATGGATTCAAATACCATGAGCAGCCATGGTTTCATGCTGAAATCTGCTGGAAAAATCGTCCAAAAATTGCTGAAATTCGTCAAAAACTCGCAGAAGAGGACAAAACCAAAAGGGGTTGCTCATTTGGGTGCGTGAGCAAGTAATTGTGGGCCGACCCACGATTTTGAACTCAAGTGCCCCACGCGCCTGCATGAATGGGTCAGGCCGGGGGCCCGACCGAGATTCGACTCGCACGGGCCGTTCGACCCTTGCGCCAAATTTGTTTATATATATATATATATATATATATATGTATGTATGTATGTATGTATGTATGTATGTATACCGAAATTTGCATTTTTCTCCAATTTTTTATTATAAAAATTACTATATCATTATTTCTCATTAAAATTGCTCTGATTATACATCATTTCATCATTTATACAATTATTATCTCCAAAAATTAAATAATTCATTTAAAATCATATTTTTCTCCCAAAAATTTCATTTGTCACCCTAAAAATTTCATAATTATTTCAAAAATTCAATAATCAATCCTAAAAATTATTTCCCTCAAGAAACACATTTCCCTCATAGTCTCATGTGTTTTTTTCCTCAAAATTACATTTTTCCCATTATTCTAATTTTCTTCAATAAATAATTCAAAATTAAAAAACATTGGAAAAAATTTCGTACATTTTCATTAAAATTCAAGAAAATACATAGAATACACATGTGTCGGATTCGTCAATCTGATGCCAAAAACATGGGTCGTCACAACCTATCAGAATCACAATCTAAGGGAGTGTACTTACTACCATGTAGTACCATCTCTCAAGGGCGTAGCTCATGGAGAAAGACTTGGAGTTTGAGCAGGTATTGAGTAGTAAGAAGAAGACCCAGTTAGAGAAGACCACGAGACCATCACAGAAGAATCCGAGCAGACAGGAGGCACATAGAGCACCTCAACCTCAAACCCAAACTCAGACTTATGATAGACAGCAGACCCAACAGCCTCGACCGGGTCGTGAGACTGACGATCACAGAGAGAGGGCTAAGAGACATGGGGTTATGTTTTGAGTGCAACCAGAGAGGGCATTTGGCTAGGAATTGTCCTACTAGAGCATTGACCCTAGCACCTTAGCAGCAGCAGCAGACTCATGGGCAGAGGCAGCAGCCACAGCCCCAGACGCAGCAGAGAAATCAGGCCCGACTGTATGCCGCAAACGCTCAGACCAATTCCACCCCAGTAGAAGAAGGTACATTTCTTTTGTTTGGCGTCGCAGTGCGAGTTTTGTTTGATTCAAGTGCCACTAGATGCTTAATTTCTGAGAACCAAGTGGATAGATTACAGCTAGTAACAAGCCCGTTGTCGGTGACGTTAGACGTAGACACACCTATCGAGGCTACCATGAGTTCGAGGAGAAGTTGTAGATGCAACCTCAAATTTGGTGAAAAACTAATTTCAGTCAACCTTTGTGTGCTGCATTTTCATGGATATGACATGACATTGGGTATGGACTGGCTGACCCAATATCAAGCACAGATTGATTGTCAGAGATGAAGAATGACGGTGAGGTTACCTTCTGGTGAGGTATTGAAGACAGATGGGGCCATGCAAAGATTGCCAAGGAGTTCGATGTTAGCCATGCTATATTCTGTAAAACAGAAAGAGGACTTCAGGCAATTATTAGAAGAGGATACCAAAAAATCAAGAAAGATAAATGATATACTTTTCGTACGAGAGTACGAGGATGTGTTTCTAGATGATCTGCCTGGACTTCCATCCCATAGGCAAGTGGAGTTCAAGATCGAAGTGCAACCAGGTACAGATCCTATAGCCATTCCACCTTAGAGAATGGTACCTGTAGATCTGATTGAACTAAAGACACAATTGGACGAGCTCCGTGAGAAAGGATTCATTAGACCTAGCAAATCACCATTGGGAGCCCTAATACTGTTCATGAAAAAGAAGGACAGATCCATGAGATTCAAGTAATAATCAAGAACAAGTACCCATTACCCCGAATAGAAAATTTGTTTGATCAATTGAGGGAAGCTGCTCACTTCTCCAAGATTGATCTTAGATCAGGGTATCATCAGTTGAGGATTAGGGAGTCTGAAATCTATAAAACAGCTTTTAGGACTCGATACGAACATTTCGAGTTCACAATCATGCCGTTTGGTTTGACCAACGCACCAGCTGTATTTATAGATCTAATGAATAGAGTCTTCAAACAGTACTTAAACCAGTTCATTGTAGTATTCGTGGATGACATTTTGATTTACTCCAAATCAGAGGTTGAACATATGGAACACTTGCACACTATTTTGGAAACGTTGAGGAGAAATGAGCTACACGCCAAGTTTAGCAATTGTGAATTTTGAACAAAAAAGGTCAAGTTCCTTGGCCATGCTATCTCAACTGAAGGGATATCAGTAGATCCTGAAAAAGTAGAGGCGGTGTCAAACTGGAAGTGACCTATGACTATCACAGAAATCAAAAGCTTCCTAGGTTTAGTAGGATACTATCGTAGGTTCATCCAAGACTTTTCGAAATTGGCTGGACCAATGACAAAATTAACAAGAAAGGGAGAGAAGTTCTTCTGGAATGATAAGTATGAACAGGCATTCCAAGAACTGAAGAAGAGGTTAACTTCAGCACCCGTCCTAGTTACTCCTACCCATGGTGTGAAGTACACCCTATACATCGATGCTTCGCTAAATGGGTTAGGTGCAGTTTTGATGCAAGAAGGTAAGGTAGTGGCTTATGCTTCAAGGCAATTGAAGATCCATGAACAAAACTACCCTACCCATGACCTGGAGTTGGCAGCAATATTCTTTGCATTGAAGATCTGGAGACATTACCTCTATGGGGAGAGTTTTGATCTATTCTTTGACCACAAGAGTCTGAAGTACATTTATACCCAGAAAGAATTAAATCTTCAACAGCGGAGATGGATAAAATTCTTGAAAGACTATGATTTTCAGCTGCACTACCATCCGGGCAAGGCCAATGTGGTTGCTGATGCACTTAGTAGAAAATTCAGCAAAAAGGATGAGGAAAAAAGACAAATGTATCAGCTGATCAGTAAGTATAATTTGGGGATTGTTTCAAATGAGGAACGAGTGTACTTGTACGCTATGAGTTGTCAACCAGATCTCCTACACCAAATCAAGGATGAGCAATGAAGTGATAAGTGGATTGTTGATTTGATAGAGGGTGTCAAGTAAGGCAAGCATACAGACTTCAAATTTGATGCAGATGGTATACTGAGACTTGGAGATAGAGTCTGTGTGCCGAGTACCGGACAAAGTAGAAGAACCATCCTAGACGAAGCTCATCAGATTAAGTACACAATGCATCCAGGAGGTGATAAGATATACCAAAACCTCAAGAAGACCTATTGGTGGAGAGGTATGAAGAAGGACATAGCTAAGTGAATTGTACGTTAGAAAGATTGTGAGACTACATGGCGTTCCGAAGACTATTGTGTCAGACATAGATTCCAAATTTACATCTCAATTCTGGCAAAACCTCCAGAAAGAGCTGGGAAGCAGACTCACTATGAGCATAGTATTTCACCCTCAGACAGATGGGCAGTCCGAGACGATCATCTAGATATTGGAAGATATGCTGAGAGCTTACGTACTTGATTTTAAGGAAAATTGGAGCAAGTACCTACATTTGGCAGAGTTCGCTTATAACAATAGTTATCAGGCAAGCATATGAATGGCTCCATATGAAGCACTCTATGGCAAACCCTGCAGATCACCGTCTTGTTGGGCAAACTTTGAGGATCAGGTCCTCACGGGACCAGAGTTGGTAGAGGAAATGAATGCTCAGGTAAAGAAGATTCAGAAGAGACTAGCTGCAGCTCAGAGTAGGTAGAAGAGCTATGTAGACAAAAGAAGACGACCTTTGGAATTTTAGCTAGGTGACAAAGTTTTCCTGAAAATCAGCCCACAAAAGGGAATCAAACGGTTTGGAGTCAAGGGGAAGCTAGCACCGAGATTCATTGGTCCATTCGAGATACTTAAGCGAGTTGGTGAATGTGCCTATGAGTTGGACTTACCAAACCCAATGTCCTCGATTCATAATGTATTCCATGTATCGATGCTACGGAGGTACGAGCCAGACCCATCTCACATTAAACACTGGGAGGAGATTGTACTTCAGGACAATACAACTTACGAGGAACCAGAAGTCAGAATACTAGACCGTAAGGTGCAGAGCCTTAGGACCAATGATATCCCTTTGGTCAAGGTGATGTGGAGACACCATGGTTTGGAAAAGGCAACTTGGGAATTAGAGAGTGAAATGCGTATGAAGTACCCAGGCCTCTTTACCAGGAACACCTAATGGGACAATGTTGAACATACAACCCATTCTTTTGAATTTCGAGAACAAAATTCTTTTAAGGGGGGTAGGTTGTAATACCCTGAAAATCTTTAAGACCTCCACGTGGGTAGTGGACTGTTAAAGTGGAATAACAAACTTAATAAAAGAATAAAAATAGCCAACAATACTCGAAAACCATGTATTATAAGTCTAAATAAGTGTGTTAAGTACTACTATTAATAATGCAAAGTAAATAATTCTAAAGGGAATAGAAAAACCAGAACAGAGGCTTGCGAGAGCAATGTCCTAAGACAGAATTTGTTCCCTTCCCGAGTGCTTGAAGTCTATGGAATCTGTCTCCCAGGATACAACTGTTCAAATCGAATTATAGCACCAAATTCGATTTCTGTCAACTGGAATAAATCAAATTTATGGAATTTTCTTCTTTAAAAATCAATGTTTACTTTTCTGTAAAAATATGTATTATATATTAATTAGAAAAGGTGTGTTTGAATTGGTACGAATATTCAAACAATCACCAAACTATCAAAAACTGTCAAAAACTGTCTTAAGACAGTTAATGACAGTTTTAATTTAAAATTTAAATTTAAAAAAATAAAATAAGGGCTTAATGAATCAAAGACCAAGGCTCACAAGGCCCCAAGGCCCAAGGCCCTTGTCTTTGATCCATTTAAATAATGTATTTCAATTATATCATGAATATGGGCCCAATATGGGCCCATTGTCTCTTTTTTCTTCCAACTAAAGAGACTATTACACTATCCCTTTATATATCTTAGCTATACCTTTTCAATTTAACAATGTGGGACTATTTAAAACTCTTTATTTCTATTCAAACAAAACTCTTTTTCTAACAATACCCCACATTTGAATAGTAAATAAATAAATAAATAAAATTGAATCAATTCCATAAATATTAGAATATATTATATATTAGGACAAGTGTCTTACAGACTTGAACTTACCTTGTTGATTTCATATCAAATTTACTTGGTAACACAGTAGATATGTCTGATCTTGAACTGTTTACTTAAGAAGAGTAAATTAAGACAATATGAATCAAATATAATATATATTTTATTATTCCAACTTATACGATTTTGTTCATTTTGGTCCTGAACATGTCCCGAATTCATGATAGCTTTAGAGAACTAAGCCATATTCATTCTCATAAATGCGACCCCACATTTACTATCATATAGGTGACATTAATTTTTCTTTCATTAATGACATTAAATGTGTTTAGCATAACCTATTCATCAAACATCACACACTAGTTGTAGAATGAGTTATAACGTGTGTTTAACTTAGTGAATTTCACTCAACCAGTTTGCCTATTGAACCTATACCATGGGATCTCCAATCAGATAGGTTAGGTTTCCGCCCAGTGAAATTCATTGTATTGGCTTTAAACCCATTCCAATAGATGCGAACTTAATTTGCTCTCTACTTATTCCTTTAGTTAAAGGATCAGCAATATTTTCTTTTGATTTTATATATTGTAAGAAAATTATTCCACTGGAGAGCAACTGTTTAATTGTACTATGTCTACGCCTTATATGTCTTGATTTTCCATTATAAACACTGCTTTTTGCTCTTGTTTGAGCTGCCATACTATCACAATGTATGCAAATTGCTGTTACAGGTTTAGGCCAGACTGGAATGTCTTCTAAAAAATTTCAGAGCCATTCTACTTCTTCAGCAGCTTTATCTAATGCAATAAACTCAGACTCCATTGTTGAGCGAGCTATACAATTTTGCTTAGAAGACTTCCAAGAAACTGCTACTCCACTAATGTAAAAACATATCCACTTGTAGATTTAGTTTCTATATTATCAGAAATCCAATTTGCATTACTAAATCCCTCTAAAACTAGTGGATATCTAGTATAATGCAATCCATAATTTAAAGAATATTTTAGATATCTTAACACTCTGATCAAAGCTTCCCAATGATCGTGTCCTGGATAGCTAGTATATCTACTTAACCTACTTACTGAATGAACAATGTCAGGTCTAGTAGAATTCATTAAATACATCAAACTTCCAATCACTTGATAATATTCCAATTGAGAAATTGCATCTTTGGTATTTTTCTTTAATTTGCAATTTGCATCAAATGGAGTCACGACAGGTTTACAATCATATTGATTAAACCTTTTCAATATTTTCTCTACATAATGTGATTGAGTGAGTATGTATCCATCTGTGTTTCGTTTGATTTGAATCCCAAGGATTACA